>JAPUBX010002986.1:0-14223 GCA_028672205.1 Proteocephalus fallax
TTTCCGCATCCTTTCTCAACTATGTGAAGATGGCGTTGAAGGATGGTTACTATTGCACGTCGAGCCTTCGGTCCCCTAACGACGTGGCACTTATAAAATACGCGGATGACTTGACCTTATGCCATGCATGCAAGCCGGATGGTGACTCTAAACAGCTCGGGCAGGCAGTCACTGAGGTACTCGAGTGGTCTTCGGAGAATGGTCGTTTTCTGAATGCATCAAATGCGTCTATATTACATTTCCCTGACAGCCAATGTTGACACTCCCGAAATCCCTTCACTCCATAATTTCGCTTTGAGCTCAAAATCTAAATTCCGCGGCGTTATTTTAAACAGTCGGTTATCATGGAGCGATCATGTGGATGCCGTCTTTGATAAATGCCGTCGACTCTTCTTCCAAGTTCGTCGGTTTAGGAGACTTGGCTTAAGCTCCAGCCACATAAAAACAATTGTCCATGCCTGTATTATTCCCCTCATTGTATATTGTTCTCCAATAATTTTCCCCGGCCTTAAATGTTCTGACTTTTCAACCCTTCATAAACTTTTTAAAATAATGTCGTTTTCTAGTGGTCTGCCTATTCTCGCTATTCAAGAAATCTTTGTTCAACGCCACTTCAATAATTGTTCACTAATCGCAGCTCGTATTTTAAGTGACACTTCCCATCCCTTCTTTCCTTGTGTATCTGAATGTTAATTTCTTCGACCAATGCGTAGACTATACCGTTCAATACCAACTAGAACAGCGGCTTATCGCAATTCGGTCATTCCCTATTTGTCCCGAATTTTTATTATCACCAGAGCAGGTTAAACAGGAACTAAAAGAAAATTTTCAAATCGAATACTTGTCATATTGCCTATTTTTACTGCTGAGGGTTTTGGTCCTCGTGACCTCAATAAAGCCACTTCAATTATAAAATTATTATTATCATAAGAATGGTATTTGCTTGATGAAGACTAGAAACACGTTTAGCATTGAAATCAACAACAAAGAGAGGGGATTAAAGTATTTTCAATATGTTAATGGAAGTTAAATTTCTCACAAGGACACAGCCGCCTTTATCCACAGTAACCGAGACTAGAGCAACTTCCTCCCTTATCAAACTCATGGACCAGCATAGTAGTTGTTCCGTTATAGAGACCAATCCAATTTTTACCCTTAGTCTTCATAACTTCGTAAACCATGCATAACTGTTAACCTCACAACATCCATTCCTTTCATTTAAATGTGTCTCCTTATTATGGCTGCCTGGGATGTGTATCTATGTTCTGCTTATAAACCAGCTGAAATCACTTTTTACGCCATGATTACGTTCGCGAACACCCCAACTGTCTACGTGATGCAGGTGCGATTGTCGTTTAAGGGGTATTTCGGAATTCACTGCGGCTTTAAATGACAATATAACTATCCCGCATCCTATTTTAACTGTCTAAAAATCACGTGGAGATATGTTTGATAAAAATGGGCTTCTATTTTGTTTCTCTAACCGACAGCAATACGTAAAAGTCACAAACGAAGCCTACTCTTCTTCGTGTGCTGCAAGTCGCAATGCTATCTCCATTGATTTTCAATTTTTTTGCGTTTAATTGTCGGTCATCCAATCGCGTTACAACTATCATATTCGTAGACAACCTGACTTTATGTTTTGTTTGCAAAACGTATGGAGATTTTCTAAAAACGTGGGCGTCACTCAGGAACTCAGAAAATGGTTGACTTCTGAAAACATTAAAATGCATCTCCATTTCGTTTTTTTCCTGAGAGTAGTATCTGACTCTCCACTTTTCACCTAAGCAAGCTCCATCGATTGGTTTACTATTCTCAGTCATCGCGCATTTAATAAGAGAATAGCGTATGATGACGATTTTAAATTAACTGTCATCTTCGACGTCCAAAATGGCACTACGGACGTTAGCCATGTCGGCTGTACTAATAGCTTAAGTTCGAGCTCCTATCGAAAATTTGTAGTTTTTCAAGGTTTATCGATTGGTATATAGGTTTCTGTCATTGCACGTTCAATAAGGGTATAGCGTATGCTTACGAGGTTAAATTGACTTTCATCTTTAATGTCCAAAATCTTTTTTTGCTTTTGCAAGCTCTATTGATTGGTATACCCTTCTCTGCCATTGCACGTCCAGCAAGAATATAGCGTATGGTGACAAGGTTAAATTAACTATCATTTTCCATATCCAGCATTACACTATAGATGTAAGCCATTTCGGCTGTACTTATAGCATAAGCTCGAGCTCCTACACAGAATGTGTGGCTTTGCAATCTCTATGGATTGGTATACCCTTCTCTGCCATTGCATGTTCAATAAAAGTATAGCGTATGCTGCCGAGGTTAAATTAACTGTCATCTTCCATGTCTTAAATGACACTATAGATGGAATCCATGTCGGCTGTACTTATAGCATACGCTCGAGCTCCTACCCAGAATGTATGGCTGTTCAAGGTTTATCGATTAGTATACAGGTTTCTGTCATCGCACGTTCAATAAGAGAAAAGCGTATGCTGACGAGGTTAAATTAACTGTCATCTTCTATGTCTAAAATGACACTATAGATGTAATCCATGTCGGCTGTATTAATAGCATAAGCTCGAGCACCTACCGACAATGTGTGGCTTTATTATCTCAATCCTTTTCAAAGATTTAATATCACAACGAAACAAAACACTCGTATGTCTAGAGCTATGACAGATGATTTCCCGGTGATCACATCATTTGGATTGATTCCACTCGGCAAAATCAGCCGACCCAGAAGTGAAAGTAAAACGCTGGCTAGACCAATGGACATGGCAATCACGGAGTGACTGATGCTCTCGCAAATTTCCATTCAGGAGCCCTTGTCACGGGGCATAGCAAAAAAAGGCACGGCCATGAAATTGGCGATCACCGTGGGAAGCGGCGGCAGTTTAGTTGGCGTGGTGAAAAGACGGTGGTGATCAGAAAGACAACCCCAACCCGCCCTCGAGAGAGGCGTACACGGTACCAACAATAATCACGGGAAATCTCATCTGAGAGAACGAGAAAAGACACGAACGTTATGTTGCAAACCGTTCACGCGCAATTGACGTAATAGGCGAATGTACAGCAAATTGGAAAGGGCAGTCGACTTGCCTTGTAAAATAAGAAGCTGAATCGAGAACTGTCATGAAAGAATACACAGCAACTGGATCAAACTTGAAAGGGAAAAACCTCAGCTGAGTGAGCTGGTTGTGTTGCCTGGCCAGGATAATAGTAAGTGTTGGCTTACGTATTAACACTTGCTATTTTTCCGGTACCGAAGAACGAATAGATGACGAAAAATACCTGCCATGTTGAAGAGAAGTAAAGCGGATTTACATTGGCCATCATTAACTAGCAGTAGTAATTCCCAACTCAATGCGAGATGATGGAGGTAATCGTTAGAGGTCGATACTGTCTTCGCTTTACTCACAGTAAGCACCCCGGATTAAATGCAAGCAGTGTTTTTTGAATCACCGGGAAAACCTTGGCGTTGATTTTAAGCAGAACTCTACCAGATAGACTGATGGTCAACGGCATCCTAGCGATACAGCAATTAATTTTCTAGTTCGCTCTTAACATGGCCAGTCTGTGGAATAAAACTGAAACGCGAACAAATCAAAACATTATTACACATAAAAAAGTATAATATCGCGTCCCCTGGATGTCCCTAGATGAATTGAAACTGCAATATAAACGTTTTCACTATATGGTTTGCGTTTTCTTCAGTGTGTAGATGTAAGGTAGTAAGTAAACGGTAATCTATTTGCATTTTAATCATCAGTCGAAGCGGCTAATGAGCGACCAAGGATAAACAGTCCGGCTGGATATAAGCACGTGCTCCGAACATGCTCGAAAATCCAGACAAATACGCATCACTGGATGTAGATGCAGGTGTTAAAAGACACAGAAAAACGTGGCAGAACCAGCTAGATAAACAATTGGCTGAGTGTGCTTTAATTACCTATTTCGGTAGAATGATGTGAATTTCGGTATAAGTAAAAATAAAGGTTAACCTAACTCGCGATCATCTGACAAAATTTCAATGATTAGTAGTCATCATTTGATTGGGCCAATGATATAAGTTAATCTGCTAGTGATTTGACGTTCACTTTGCCCGTAAAACAACACACTGAACGTCCGCAGCCTTGGTTTGTCAAAACGTTGTATTTAAATGTTAAAGTATTGTTTTTAATTTTACTTGTTTGTCATACCAACTTGCTGTCATAGAATTAAATGTTGGGAAAATGTATTTTTGGCGTATAGTAAATTCGATCCGTATTCTAATTAAATTGCATCGGGAATATTAATCGTGCTACTTTATAAAATTATTCCGCGTTAAATTACTTTACTACTTCAAACTTAATTTTAGATTTTTATATCAAAATAAGGCGAGCAATTAAAAATAAGTCTAATTGCGATCTTCCGTTGTGTTATTTTTAAAAATGACAACAACTTTTTCAGCAGATGAAATGAATGTTTATTTTAACTTCTTCCAGACATGAAGCCGCATGGTTGTAGCTATTGTGGTAAGGAATGTTTACGGCCAGGGAATTATTGATGTAAATATCGAAAACTTCAAGCACTCGTTTCGCGTTCTTCGCTTGCGCGTTCTTCAGAATTTCTAAACCAATGATCGCACACTATCCGCTGGACAGCCCTTATTGGTTGTAGCCACCAAAATGTACGAACCGCTCACTTGACCATTAATCAGCTTTCTTTAAATGCTTTCATCCGACCAGACATCAGCGCCTTCAAATCCTACTCGCATTTTTCGGACAAGACGTTTTCCTACTGCTGGTGTGTACATTTTAGCCTCAAAATATCGAATTCAACACCCATCCCTTCCCTAAGATGACAGAATCACGAGGTTATACCAATCAAAACTGCAACGATTAAGAACACACTGCCTACAGTGGAATTATAGAACGTGTAATATGTCCTGACAACGCATCCGCTTCATCGAAGATTAGTCTTTGCGGTGAATGCCGCCAAGAACCTTTTTTCCCGACAAACGCGAATCAGCAACAATACCTTCCTATTTGCACGTAATTCGAAATTCTCAAGGACGGTGTCTGCAACAGCAAAACTCGGCCGATTATGCGGTCCCGAAGGAGGACAGGAAGAAAGACTCTTCTAGAATGAGGTAAATTGGACTCAATGGTCGCTGGAGGAAAGCGTGCACACGAGAATCAATAGACCAATGAACATGGGCAAATAAAGACAGACACGGCGTAGATTTAAATCAACATCATTTAATATGTTTGTTGAAGACAATATTTTATAAAATTCCACAAACGCCGACAATAAACGGATTTTGAAAGAAGCTGATTAAGTTCGGCTACTCAAAGCAAGTCATCTTTAAGCTTCACAGCCCTACATTTTTAGTTTAGTTTTAAACCAAATAACCGGATAAAATAAAACGTACCACTTAACGATCCATTCTACGTAATGCGAGTGTATAAGTTAAATGGGTAGTTAAGAACGTGTGAAGAGGAGTCAATATTAATTTTGATCAATCTGCGGAAAGCGACCCTTTTTAGCCTGCGTTACTTTCCGACAATTAGGAGCTGACTTATTATCTTCATATAAAACATGCTCCATGTTTAGGAGAAAACTGTTTGTTTCATAAAATCTTGCATCATATTCCTTGCTTTGTTTTAGTGCATCGGAGTCGATGTTCTAGGGTGTGTTATATTTCGAATCTGAAATGTTCATCAAATAGGCGGTAAGTTATATGTTATTATTGAACTCATTGATGTTTTCAAAGTTATTTTAACGGACTCTTTACTATTTTCTTGCGGAGAATTTTATAGGTCTATTATTTGTCAAAAAACTCGCTAAATTATCCACTGAAAAGATTGTTACAACAAGCGAATAGCTACACGTTTGCCATTTTAATATAATATGAATCTATTTACTGTTTATTTTAATTATTTAATATGGTAATACGTTGTTGTTGTTCGGTTTGACTTCAGAAGAAGCCTGTAGAATAACCGTAGCAGTGCGGATTCGGCCCGATTCCACGAGGTGGGTTCAGCCATTTATTAATTTTACGCCACTCGTTTAGGGAAATCGATTCGCCAGACAACTTTCAACTTGTTGAATGCCCCTGTGCTGGCCAACTCCGTATCAACAGAAAAGGTTCTTCATCCCTCGATGTTTTTGTAGACCACATAATTTCGTCATTTGATAATAATGCGGCCAGCCTCCAAAATAGAGAAAGCCAAGACGAGGTCTATAAGGCGATTAAATCACCCCTTTTTGAGAAGTCACTTGCCGGTTTCAATGCCTTTTCAAACCTTGATTCGTCGGTGGTTTTATTAATTAAAAATACTTAAAGATTTAAGTAGCATAGCTATTAAAAGCTACAATCATAGTTATTAAAAACCTCCATGTCTTAATTTCACTATCGTCAAATAAGGCATTTTTCGTTCCTATCTGTTCGGATGTAGGGATGCGCACATTAATTTAGCTACGCTGACTAAATTTGAAAAGCGGAATTGAAGTAGAAACTTAATTTCTTTCCTGCACTTTTATATTGCTCAATTTAATGGGACAGTCAAAGCTTTACGCGTCCTTTTGGCCGTCGTGACTTTGGTAAAGTCAATAGTATTCTAATTATTGCAAATTAATATTTTAAATTTTGTCGACAATCCTTTTGTAACGGGCGTTTTTTTTCGCAACGTTTCACAAAAACCGAACACTTGTTAAAGCTTACAAGTTGTAAAGATTTATTGAAGACAAAACAAAATTACTCTCGAAAAGAGCTTACCACAAACAGTTTATTGTGGACGCAAGTCTTTCTGAGACTGTTCTAAAGTGCAAATCGCGGTCTCATGGGTTATTTTGTAAAAAGGCACTAAATAATCAATATTTTCTCGCATTGATACTAAGGCATTAATAGACGAACTGCTTGACAATGGTTTCGTGCCTCTAATACATTTTTTCTCAATCTGTGTGTCGCGATATTTTAGAAAAATATTAAAAATGCTGAAATCGTTTAATGAAAAACTGACGCTATGGAAAAGCAAAATTTCGAAGGGTATTTTTGAATGCTTCCCTTTCGTAAACGAATCTCAGTTGAAGAGCAAAGTGTCTGTTGACACCATGTCTAAACTGACAAGTCTTCAATTAGCAATTCACCATTATTTGCCATCACTTTCTATCGACGAATATGACAGGGTGATAAACCCGTTTGAAAGGAACGAGTCTTACAATCTTTCGTGTGAAGAAGAAGAAAAAGAGCTGATCAAGTTGAGAAATGACAAATTTCATCGACTTGGATTCGCCGAAAAAAGTTTGGACAAATTTCGGCTCTCCCTGAAGCAGTTGTTTCCAGCTCTGAGTTTGAAAGCAGTCAAGATCATTTTCTGTTCACCTCTTCATGGTTTTGTGAATTTATATTTTCAGCTTTGACTGAAATCCAATCAAAAAAGAGAGCGTGACTCCTTCATCTTGACGACGAAATGCGTGTTTGTTTGTCAACATAAGAGCAAAGTTTCAACCTTATTTGCTTTCAAGAGCAAGCCCACCAATCGCATTAAAAATATAAACGCTGCCAATAAAGTTTAACCAAAATATTTTTTTATTACTGTAGGTGTGTTGCGAAACTTTTTTAGATATTCCAAGTGTGTCGCAAGTGGAAAAAGTTTAAGAAACACTGAGTTAAGCAAACGTACAACAGGTAAATAAAATGTAATTGGACGGTGAACGATTCAAGAAATTTTAATAAAAAGTCGTCAGACAAAAGACACTGCCATAACCAAACATGAAGTTTCATAAATCCTCCACTGGTTGCACGCGCGAATTCGTGCTTTCTGTCCGATCAATTAATTGGTCAATGAAATTTGATTTTACCTCATTCCTCATGACTCAGCTAAGTGGCCTACGAGTTAGCCGATTGGCGGGTCAGACGGCTCACTTTATCGAGCAAGAAGCATCCTATGCGTAACGAATGGACCCTTCGACAAGGCATCTGAATGTGTGCGTTATCTGTCGAAAAACCTTTGACGACTTTCCATCTCTTGAGGAACACATTGCTACACACATAACACAGGACATAAAACCGTCAGAAAATGTCTCCGGAATGAAAAAAACAAGCACAGAAACAGAAGATAACAAGCTTCTGGTTTTTTTGGCAGATATCTATCCAAGTCTGTGTTTTATTATATTTATTTAATTATTTGCTTTTTGGAATTTGTTGAAGACTTTTTGCGTTCTCTGTATATCTTTCACACGAGTTTATTATAAATTGATGTTTTTTTTCTGATCGTCATCTTGCTCTATTAATAAGAGACGCACAACACGTTAATTAAGAAATAGTATGCACGCAAAATTAATAATATAGGATCAGTTGAGATCCTTTAATAAAGCTGATTTAAGAATAATCTAGCAAATATTTAAGTTGAACGATGCTTAATTATATCGCGGGTGGATGACTCACTCGGCTTATGGCGTGTACGTTGATCTCCGGGTCAGGGTGAACAGATGAGCATCGACAGACTCTTGTCGTAAACCGACGCTATTACGACTGTCACACTTAAAATGGCATGCGTCAAAATTTAAATTAAAAAAATCGCCATATGATATTTGCGACCGGCGATCAGTCGTATTATCTGCTTTAATCTGATACAAACGAAAGAAAACTCTACTTAGTCGCATTGGACGGTATTGATTAAAGTCACGGGACGTTAATGTTCTATGAAAAACCAAAAAAAATGTTAAACAAAAGTACAATCTATGGTGCAATTGCACCAACTTGAGTATAATAAGGTTTATATTTTTGCTACGAAGGCTACGCTTATCGCTGAATGTGTATTATTAAATCCATATTGCGAAAACTAAATTTCTAGCTTATGCAAATAAACGCAAACCCGCTAAGATTCGTCAGTTGCACATTGGAAACTGTATTGTTGCATGTGAAAATTCGGAAATGCGCATTATACACCTCCAGATATTCTTCGAAGACTTCTCAAATAAGTTCGGCTTGTCCGATGAATCTGTCCCTGGGGCAATAGCCGATTTAGTAAAAAGGACATCAATGAAACGGCGATTTTATTCTTATACGGATGCATTTGACGGTTAAAGGGACTACCTTTGATTGAACTAACAAAACGAATTGAAATAAAATGGAATAGTTTCAGTGAATTAGCAGCTTCTTGTTTATGGTTTAACCCGCTTCAATGTATACATCGAATATGCTGACATGGTCACGCAAAACATGTTGAACCAAATATATTCTCAAAAACCTTACCAAATGTGTATCATTGAAACAATATTATAATAATAGACGAGGTAGAACTCTGCCGACGCCAAACGACACTCTTAATCTCTGCTGTTTCTTTGTCATTTTTGTTTTTATCTTTGTGACTCTTTCGACTGTTTTAATTCCGGTGGTATATGTCTACCCTTGTGCTTCTATAAAGCGTTTTACGAACAAAAAACACACACTGAGATGCATTCTAAAATTGATATAATATGACACGGGGGTTTACAGATAGTTCAGTAAGTAGATAGAATGTGTCGTACAAAAATCGGAGATATTTTAAATTTTACCAACACATAAAAAGTTTTTTCTCAACTTAATTAATAGAATCATATGATTGTTTTAATGCGCGCCTGCAAGCCGAAATACTTTAAATGACGTAAAAGATTAAATCGTCGACGCCGATGTGATTAATGCAACATTTAACTTTTGAACATATACAAATAAATTTTGTATTAAATTACAAATAAGGCAAACTATTGTGTCTGCGTTTGTAGAAACCAGTCCTCAGAGCGTTCTGTTTGATAAATTAATTAGTCGATTACATTTAATTGAAGCTTGTTTGGACAGGCATCAAAAAATTCTGCGTCGTTTGTCGCTTAACTTTTATCGACTTTTCTTTCTCAACAGAAACACATAAGAACCCAAATACAACCGGAATTTGAAACGTTTGGGAAGGTACCTACGATGAAAACCAAGAAATAAAGGGATAGAAGATGGCAATTTTCTTGTTCTGCTAGCAGAAGTCTCCCTTTGTCTATATTGATTTAACGAAATACCCTTTGAACAGTGTTTAAGGATTTTTTTGATTCGCGATCTGTCTCGTACTTTCTTAGTAATTAAAATCACCGCACGTTAATATTATTTTGTAAGAGCGACAAAGTCTTTTAAATTGTAAAACAATCATCCCGCCCACTTGAGTATAATAAGGTTTTTATGAGCTATGGAGCCCCCTCAACTAGAGAATTTTTTCGATTTTGATTGACTTGACACTGTCTCTTGATTAATTAATGTTTTTTTAACGATAAAAAGACGCTCCTCCATATGCGAACCTACGAAGAGGACGTCTTGATTCGTCATATTCGATGTTGGGATAAAAACATATCTATTATAAACCCTTAAATTTGCGAGCATTTTGATATTATTGTTCTCGTTGGATAATGTGAATAATGATGGATTTTACTTGACGTTGTTCGATAACCGTGTATGTAAATCGGAAGAGATTTCAGTGATTTTTTTTCACTTTAAAAATTCGCATGAGCTTAAATATTGCCCAATTTATGTGCTCAAAGTCAATTACTAATTGAGCCGAGCAAGGAAAATATGGGCAGGTTTCTGATAGACACAATACAAAAAAGGAATTATTAAATCAATTTTTAAAACAATGACGTGTATACAGCTCTTCCAGAACGACGGGAAACGTTCCTTAAGAAATTTAAAAAAAGTTAATGCGACAAGTACCGCATACATTTAGATATCTTTTCAAAGGTTGGGCAAACGGCGTTCCCAGGTCTTGAAAGTAAGCAAAACCCGACGATCGGCTTGTGTCCTACTTTGATATTTAATTAATCGAATAAATCGTGTTAATCAAAATTGACACATTTAAAATTGTTTCAACTGAACTCACGGTCAGACAAACAAGATTTTGTTTTTCAAAAAATGTCAAATGATATGCCTCACAATAATAATATACTATATTCATGAACCATATCTTTTTATTTAATAGTTTATGCCTCGATTAAATTTATCCGAATATTATACCTTGAACTTAGATAGTGTTATTCATCAGGAAATGTTTAGGTTCGTCATTAATTTATAAACATTAATGTGTCCCACTAACCAATTCTTACAACTTTTTTCAAGTGCGCGTCAGTCTTTTACGTGCATATACTCATCATTAAATTATAGATGGTATAACAACTTACTATCAATCAAACGATTATGGATGTTTCTATTATTGACTGTGTTGTGATTTTAATTTCTCACCTAGACGCCACCCTACTAACACATTATTTGAAAGCAAAGGTTCCTACTCTCGAAGTCATTAACGTTGTTCTTAACCTAAATAGCCTCAGCTACCAACCTATCGACCGACAAACGCGTTGTAAGCTCAATGAGTCATCTACAACCATATTATAGATCTTTAAATGATCAGTAGATTATTTTCAAATCAGCTTTCATTTGTCTGCACCAATCAACGGATAAATAAACGATCATAAACAGAAAACAAACACGAGCTGTATGTTCGTATTAAGACTTCTGCGTTAAACTCAGTTAGAGAATTTGCATAGAAGTAAATATTTCCCTTAATAAGGTGTTGCGAGCCAATTAATAGTAAAGCACCAAGAAGATTTAAATATAGTCAAGTTAAATATTTCAACGACGAAAATAATCCTCAAACAGTATAGAAAATACGTGTTATATTCAATAAATTTAAAAAAAACATAGATGGGGACGATGTCTGCCGGTACCACGAGAAACTTCTTATTCTATGTTTCCTCGCTTTTTGGTTTTTATTCAGGTGACGACTTCCAAAGGTGTTTTATGGCGGGAGTATATGGCTACCGACGTGCTCTTGTAGAGAATTAAAGTCGTCGAAAGTCTGGCGACAAACGACGCACACATTGAGATGCCTGTCCAAAGGGTCCATTTGTCACTCGAACGGCGTAAATCACTCGTGAAAGTGAGCTCTTACTCAATGATCTGCGAACTCGTGGACCACATGGGTTAGTCATCGATCAATAAATGAAAAGGAGCTTCCGAAAATGTAATCGACCAATTGATAGATCGAACAGAACGCATGAATGAGTGCGTGCGTGCAACTCAGCTGGAACGCGCAAAGCGGTGGAAACCGGTTAGCACTAAAGGCGCCTGATTATTAATTTAATTAAACTTTGGATTTGCCATGATGCCAAGGGATGAAATTCGTTTGGAGTTGATTCAAAAGCAATAGCCAAGTTCTTAGTCGCATCGATCCTACGGCGATATATTATTAAAAGTCATTTATAATTCGGTTTGCTTATAAGCGCGTATTGAAGCGACTTTAAATATCTGGAATCGTCGATCGTCTGATAAAATTTAATCAACTTGTCTGCCGTTGTTTTAAATTAAAATGAGATAATCTCTGTTCCACACGAATTTCAATAAAGCTTAACGATCACTAATCCGGTTTAGCTGTTATTTCTTTCGATTCCAAATAATAACAAACGTTGAAGCGTTATTTGTAATAATAAGTCAATTATGTTATGTTTAGTCGGTAGGAAATTGAAAGCGCTGGTTTCAACCCAGGGAAATTACACTTCTATCAGGATAAGCAGAAATTGGGAGCCTATAATAGCACAATTAATCGACGCTTTTATACGATTAGAAAAAAGGTCCTCCTTACACTGTCATACGATTTTAAGACCATGAATTTATTCACGAATATAACGAAAAAATATTATGCATTACTTTGTCCTTCTCAAGCAATTCGTTACATCTCGGATATTAAAAGTCGTCTTGATTAAAGTCACTGGACGTCAATATTCTTTGACGTATTGCATTTCAGCTTCTTGCTTTTTTAAATGGTTAAGCTAAAGCACAATTTATAGAGTAATTCCGTCCACTTGGGTATAATAAGGTTTCTTTTTGTGCTCCGAATGCAACTGAATGTGTATTATTTAATCCATTTTGCGAAAACTAGGTTTCTAGGCGATGCAATTCAACTGGCTCAGATTCCTCAGCATTCCATTCGAAACCGTATTGTTGCATGTAGGAATTCGGAAATGCACATAAAACTCCTCGAGCTTTTAGTCTTAGACTTCTAAAATAATTTCGGATTGCCCGATGAATCTGCCATCTGGGGAAATAGCCGGTTCAGTATAGAGGACATCAATGAACACGGCGATTTTATTCTAATTCGGATGAATTTGACGGTTTGAAGGAACGATCTTTGATTGACCGTGACAAAACTCATTGAAATAAAATTGCACGATTGCTTCCAATTGCTGTGAATTAATAGCTTCTTGTGTATGGTTCTACCCGCTCTACTGTATACATCGACTATACTGACATGGTTAAGCAAAACATATTTTTTATAAAGTTCCATGTCTCTTATTGCTTCATGTAATCAATATAAAGTTATAAAAGCAGTTGGGATTGAAATCAAAGGTCCGAACGTGCAGAAATTCATTATGCTCATTTCGATATGTTGCCAGCAGCATATTTTCGTAAATGTAAGATTTTGTACTATGATACAGTCATAATATAGACGTTTGTAATATTTCTTCAACCCAATGTCTTGGAATTCGGCATCGCCGATAAATATTCTATTCCGATCGATAAATAAGTTGTCCTCTTACTGGCTAAAATGCTTTTGTAAAGAGAGTAAAACAGTACTTCGTAAAACTTGGTTCTCTTTGATAGAGCGATTATACATTTCGAACAAGTATTAATAAGTGTTTCTGATTTTATAACCATATTGTATAATTCTTATCTTCCTTGATGACATGCATTTTGAAGCGATTGACGTCGATCCAATAGAAGTTAAGCGAACGTACAACAGGTAAATAAAATGTAATTGGACGGTGAACGATTCAAGAAATGTTAATAAAAAGTCGTCAGACAAAAGACACTGCCATAACCAAACATGAAGTTTCATAAATCCTCCACTGGGTTGCATACGCGCATTCGTGCCTTCTGTCCGATCAATTAATTGGTCAATGAAATTCTGATTTTACCGCATTCCTCATGACTCAGCTAAGTGGCCTACGAGTTAGCCGATTGGCGGGTCAGACGGCTCACTTTATCGAGCAAGAAGCATCCTATTCGTAACGAATGGACCCTTCGACAAGGCATCTGAATGTGTGCGTTATCTGTCGAAAAACCTTTGACGACTTTCCATCTCTTGAGGAACACATTGCTTCACACATAACACAGGACATCAAACCGTCAGAAAATGTCTCCGGAATGAAAAA
>JAPUBX010002990.1:0-15133 GCA_028672205.1 Proteocephalus fallax
CAATAATGCTCAACCAATTCGAGCATGACGCGAGATTAATAAATATATCAACAATATAAACAATGTTAATTAATAATTGCTCTTACTGGTCTTGGTATTCCAGTGTTGCTCCAGGATTGTCTGAAACGTTCCAAGTTTAATTGCGTGAATTTTGATAGACCCCTTCGTCGCTGATTGAAGGCTCAACAAATAATTGCTAGATGATTTCAACAAAGTCGGAAGCCACGTTTCTGCTTCAGTCATCAGTGGTTCAGCATTACACCGTCTTGTGATATTCTCGATTTCCTGACGGACTTCTGCCAAAGCATTTGTCTAAAATAATTATAATGTTTATTGTATCTCAATATATCACTATGCGTCATATATCCTGGGATTGGATTTGAGGCTACCCTTGAGGACACAATGCGAGAATTGTTTGAACTCACAAAAGAAACACCTTGGAGGCAGTCAACACAAGGTATCCACAGAAGATGACAATGCTGATTTTCCGAAACCAGTATTTCGAAGAGATATCCGATGATTCCTGTGGTGTGTCCTTTGGGTATACTCCAGCCGATTGTGAGACAGATAGATTCTTTTGTTTTGTTAATTGTTTCGGCTGCTCGGTAGGTATTCTGAGAGTCGTCCTCCTCAAGATAGGGACATTCGTCTAATGTTGCGTTTATTACAGCAGACCTTATCTTCACTTTGTGGGGGATAATGGTCGAGGTAACTGCAAATGGTTATGTATATTTTCAATTATCATTATAGCAAATTGGTTGAATAAGTCCGCAACTGATTTGAATCGCCTCATCATTTACCTGCGGGTGTTCGCAATATCATCGGTTTTGACCACTCAGAATGCTTGTTATCGACGTCCATAACACCACAGTCAAAATCCCTACGTGGGTGTTCGATTCGGCTCGTTAAATTGTACATCATGCCGTCAACCAATTCTGTAAGATTTATTTCTAGAATGACGAAACGAATAAGAATTCAACGTAGACATGTGTAAAATTCTTTCTTATTGATGAATTGTACAAACGATACTCACTTCCAGAATTAAATGATAGGCACTTTTTTTTCGAACTGTAATCAACAGATTGAATGACATATCGAAAATTGCAGTAAGGATATGTTCTGTCGGCGTCCACAATAAGTGTTGCTTGATTGGCGCTATCTGTTGGCATTCGCTTGATTGTGGGTTTGATGTTTCTGAGCCCTGCAAAGTACCAAGGGCATATGTTTAGTTGTTAAAAGCGAAATTCTAAAGAAACCATGTTTACCTGGATATTCAAACAATGTTTCGTGAATTCGCGTATCATTGACGCTTCCGGCATTGTTCGCCAGTTGCAAAAGAAGTGTGTAAGTTCGGCAGCGGTAAAATTTGTACGATACGTTCACTTCCTTAGCACCATTGTCGAGTTGGACGGCGTGACCTTTGCCATTGATGAATACGACGATCTTAACGGGAGCACCGCAACTCTGCAATTGGTCTGACGTCCACGACAGATTAACATGGTCTTCCGTTATCTTAAATTGTGAATCTTTGATGGGGCACGGCGCTTGTAGGGGTGATAAAATATTCAATTTAGACTCATTCGTCGTCTTCTTTAGGCCATAAATAACTTTCACGTGTAGCAAAACTGAGACCAGACAATGAGAGCCCTTGTCCACTGGCATCCCACGAAATAAACCCCAATCCCTAATCGACCAGACACTTCTATAGTGACTATGTCTTATTTTTAGATAAACATTTATTCTACCCGAATACCTACTCGAAAGGTCAACCCGCTAGTTCTTTCATATTTTGTAGTTTAAATTAACATGGCTCCTGCATAAACGTCGCAAATTGTCTTTGGGTATTTAGATTATGGGAAACGGGACAATATGCAACCTCACTGTTGGGATTTTAGTAGGAATAGACAATTAAGCACAACTCAATTAAACAATAGAACAAACCTGCTTCCTTGGTTTTCACTTCCTTTGTTAGAATTGATCCGACAAGGCCTTCGCTAGTCACACTTATTATCCATAATTTATATTCAGTGTCGGACCAAAGATCGGTTAAATTAGCAGACCGTGAATCCAGTTCCGTGTTTGTGACGCCTGTAGAATTGCAACTTTTCATAATGTTCTGGAGTGTTCGTGGTAGCGTGGTTATCTCGCGACCCTACATAAATACGTATTTTATTTATAAAGCGAGCGGGTTGGTTTGGGTAGATAGGAACAAGGAGGCCTACCCTCAGATAAGAGCGGCACAGCGGATGTTTATTTTGGACTTCTTTTATCAGTAGGAGATAAGCTGGCTGATTTTCGCCAACAGCTTCACGGGGACTGCTCCAATCAATTTGAGCCGAGTCTACTTGCACAACAATGTTGACGTCGACAACACAGCCGAAATCAGCTAAAAAGAAAGTTTTTTTTGCGCGACTTTAAACAAATATTTGCGTTATTAATACGAAATGGGGACTTTTATGAACATATTAAGAATTTAAGTTTGTGAAGATGTCAGTTCTCGTTTTAAACATTGCATTCGTGAAATTTTAGGTAATATTATTCGTCAAATTCAAGACGGCGTATAAAAATCAGATCCTTATTTAACGATATAAGAATTATCGAAGATATTTGCATTTTACGGTGCAATAGTAATCTGTGTGTCGCAAAGACTCTCTCAGAATGACAAAGACGATCGGAGTAATATGAAGTCTTTCTTGTTGTCTAGATAATTAATACTCTAAATTTTTAATATGGGATCAGAATTGAATCGCTTGCGACACGGTTAGTGAAATAAAACAATGGTCGTCTCCACAAACGTTTTGAAATTAGAGTTTTTATGGGTACCTGCTTGGGTGATTTTGACCTATCGGAAAAAGACCCAAAGAGTTTTCGCCGATACTTTTTTCGGCCATCAATCAAACACAAAAACACTCACCATGCTTGTTACAGACAGGAATACGGCAGGACCTCATGCGACCATTTGGCAGTAAGCATTGCATTTCACCGTTAATTTCTCCTTCCATAGGCGAACATCTATTCGAACATTGCATCCCATCATAAGATCTGTCGTTGAACTGTAGTTTTTCGTTGTCTGCCCCAGCATTTGCCCAATCGCCACTCTGCCAAGCACACCAACTTGTACACCCTTAAGTAAATCGCATATTAGAGTGATATATATATGTTTGAGGACTCGGAATGCCTAAACGTACTTGATTTGTGATGCTTTGCATTCGTCTTAAAAACCGTCCCGTTCAAAAAGTCCTCCGTTCCTCCAGACGAATAACCATGTAAGTGCACATAAAGTTGACTGTGAGCCGTCTGTGGGAGTCTGGCATAAAAGATTGCCTTCGTTTTGTCAGCGGTAGTTCTTGCAAATGTTCTTTTTGAGAATAGGCTGTGTAAACTAATCACTTCTCTAAATAGAGGCTGCATTCGGCACTCAACTTTGTCGTCTGTCTGGCAGATGCGAATAATGTATGCTATCAGAAGCCGCCTTTTTTTATTGGAATATTTTAAGTCCTTCAAGTTGCCCACAGAGATACGCGCTACGTTTTCAGATAGCGCAGTGGCTTCGACTGTTTCAGATCGTTCATCCATTTTGTTTCTTGTTTCTCGGTAAAAAAAAGGTTTTACGTTACATTTTTTGATCGCTGATAATCAAATGACCCAATAGTAATGGCCCATAGGAGACTTTTTGGCTTCCTCTCTTTCAATGGTTCGCCATTCCAATTGTTGGGGTCGAAGATCGTGTGGACCATTTGCAGTAAGGCAACAAACATTCGGGATGGAGTTCGCTCTCAGCGCAGCCTCTGTGCACCTCTTACTAGCCATTTTTTTCTAATAGCGTCATCCTCCCTCTTTCCACGACGCGTTTACCTTTGGTAAACCTTCCTTCATAAGTAAAGGTTACTCGTTCAATTAATTCGAATTAATTTCAATTTCGGAAAACCTCGAACGAAATGCGGGTTAACAGTTTCTAACCCCGTTTTACTAGATCACTTACCCCCACAAATATTTAATTAGCATTATTTCTGAATAAATTAGCGAGCCTACATGACGTGGGATATATTCATTTTTGTTTATTTATTTTACTAAGAACACGCAGACCATTGGTTATGTAACATTAAGTCAAAAATGCATTTAGTCCGACACCAATTATACAAGTTCTAGGACTTAAAACGATTAGAAATGCCTGTCATTTTCATAATTGATACATTCAAAATATTAGTAAAAAATGAGAAGGAACATCAAAAAAACTACGCTGTACATGTTTTATTGATTTATAGGAAAAATATGTATTGGGTTACCAACAAAAAAACACGATTTCGGGCTCACACAGACCTGTAACTTTATATTTAAATTTTTCTCTCGCCTCAACTCTGTACCTCAACTAATTGCATCTGATTGCACTTGTAATCAGTTTAAAAGACATCTGTCCATAAATTCAAACAGTGACACTTAAAAGTCTATTACGGTCAAGAACAAAGAGCTGTCAATGGAGACCAGAAAACAAATTAGATCTAAATCAGTCAGACCACTGAAAATACCCACCGATACGGGGATCAATCCAAGATTGCAGCCCTTGGAGTCAAAAGATCACAAGAACAGTTATCGAAAATCCCCGAACCAAACTGGAGATCAGAGATCCAAATTCATCTGTGCCAGTCGTGTCACCCTGTTTAAGCCAGTGTCCTATCAGGCCTGTCTGAGGTTTGCTCGAGAGCATTAGGATTATCCGGAAAGGTAGTTGGTAATTTTCAAAATACAAATAAATGATACACAAATCTTCGTGTTAGAAGGAGAACAGATTGCGGATTGCATTGAAGAGCATCATACCTACTGTGAAGCATAGAGGTTGGAAAAATCATGCGTTTGTGTGTTTTTACAGCATATGAAACGGATGACCGATCTGTTCAAATGAACGAATGAATGAAGCCATGCATCGTGGGAGATGTTTTCAAGACCTCCATCAATCACCAAAGGAATTGGAGATGAAACGTTTTTCACAATAACCATGATTCTCAACTAGCCGCCCAGGCAACGAATATAGCACTTCGTAATAAGCCCTTCACGGAGTTGTCTTTCCAGTCGCCATATCTGAACCCCATAGGAAATCGTTTGATGCAGTTTGAATGCTGCCTATTTGGTAATGTATATTACATATTATATATTATGATATATTTGTATATATATGAGATATCAGCCAAGTCAGTTACCTAATCCGGTTAAAATTTGCAAGACCTTGGATATGGGTCCGTTTTGGGTTGAGAACTTAACGCGGTAAACACTGCCAACCTGTACATTCTTGAAGGAGAACTCATTACGGGTATCCGAATGTCCGTTCATGCACTGTCTTGAAGCCGCTCCATGTACGTTGACTACTTTCTAGAATAGGAACAAAATATAAAGAGCCACTAACTCGATATTTGCCATTGTATTTGAAATATAGACATATTGACATTAAATCGTTTCATGAAACTTACGCCTGAACAACTAGTTACAGGAAAGGGCCCGACTCCAAAAATAAAAGGATTAATGAAATTTGTAGGTTTGGTTAACTGCACTGAAGTGCCCAATTGTCTTATGTCTGCCTTCATATCTAAAAAGCAATAAAACGTCTTATCGTTTAGTCGGTAGCGAGGCATTTGATATAATTTATGCGAAATTTCTGGAAATGTTTTTACAGGCGTAACACAAACACCCAGCTTACCCCCTGTTTTCGCAGAAATAGTACTCTCTCTTATGCCCGCCAAAGCGCCTGAGAATACTGGGGCTATTTTGATGTCGTACTGTCTCAGGCTTTCAAGGTCATCTATTGTCGTAGCAAATATTCCGAGAGGTCCTTGTTCGTCAACAGCGCCGTCGTTCCAACCACCGGACCAGGTGTCTTTTCGGGAACCCGCAAAATCGGGCCAAAATGCGTCGAGACTACCAGCAACAGCGCTTTGATAATAAAAGCATGAACGCGCCCATCTGGATGTGCGTAAATGTGTTTCAGCAACAGCAGTTATTTGATCCAATTCCGACTTGGTCGCCTGAAAACAATGATTCCGACATGTTTGAATTGTTCAAAAGAATGGTTCCTAAATTGATATCTTGAAAAAACCCAACATTCGGCAAGTTCATTTCGATATCGTGCAAGCCTATCTACAATAGCCGCATATGGAAAGGTGCTCAAGCATTTAGTTTCAATTTGGATACAAACTCATGCTTAAAAGAATCAGTATGAGAAATTTTCCTTTGATATTGGGAATGAAATTTATAAAACTTGTTTATTTACCCAGGGAGCAATCAGGGTTGTGATTTTTCGTAAGCACTTCTGACGAACATCTACCACGCCGATTATATAGCCAATGGGTGGCTTAGCAGGAGGTCGAATGAGTGGAGGAGGCCAGCTTATTTGAACCCACGTATCGGCGGCACCTTCAACCGAAGCTTTCACTCGGATTAAATCTTCATTCGCGTCTACTTTCACCAGTGGTGTTGTCCAACTTTCGCAGGTCCACGCTTTCAGGGCGCTGACAGGTGCACCACAGATGTGATAGGTTGAGCCAGCTCGAAGCTGATTGAGGCAAAAGGTTTTAGAATCGGTTGATTCTAAAAGATGGGTTCTAAAATCGGCGCAAATTAAAGATAATATTTTAGAGTGGAATATCAGAAATTCCAACGTTCCGTTTTTATTTCACTTCATGTCCTATTGTGAAGTCTGGAACCTTAATTTGACGTCCAACTAGACATATAATGCTATTTTATTGTTATGGATTGTGAACCTATCTTGCTGCATGTGATGCTTACCTGTTGAAAGCTACGAATTTGAGAGAACCAATTGCACCTTCGGATGTCCATTCAATCTTGGATGTTAAATTGTAATCCGAGGAAATGCTGATCTTTATCACCGGACCCGCCTTAATGTGGGCGGGTTCCATGTTGATTGTCAGTGTAGCGTTTCCTTTGTAGGAATCCCAGTGTGCAGTTAAAGAGTTTGGGCAGATTTTTTGGCAAATCACAAGTCGTCCCCCCTAAATGTTTAAAGATTGCTTTAAAAATATGGTTGAACATAAAGTGTGAACATTTCAGACAGACAGGCAACAAAAAAAGTGAAGAGTTTGTTTCGCCAGTAAAAAGATGAAAAAACTGGTCTTCATGGATATACGTTTGTGCATTTATGTGAATATTGAATTTTAATTCTTAAGATGGCGCATTTCAGATTATTAATCTTTTCAGCACTATATTTTCGCGTTCATTTGCATTTTGTAGGTTCAATTTAATGCACATTTATTAATTTTGAAGTTTTAAAAGTCGCATTGTAAAGTCAAGAATTGAATTTCCGTCGTCTTATTAGTTCCATTGCATCATATTTTTAGCAAATGCACATCAATTTGCACACTATGTTGAAAATATTATTACATTATTTGGTAAATGTTTAGTATTTTACTTACGCCATTGACACTAAACTCAACATGTGGCGGATTTTTCCATCTTATTCTTTGAACATATCCAGTAGCGTTGGATGTGGTGTAGTCGAAATCCGGGGGAATGCTGCTGGCCACGGGTCCGTCGTTTGTCTTCCATTCCGAGTGACAGACACTCCCATCGACCCTCCAACACGTTCGAATAAGCACTGCACAAACTCTAAAATAGGAATCAAATATTTGGCGCGCGTTTTTGATAGGCTGTCTTTCAATGGCCGCCATTGCGCGGTTGTCAAACTGTGTATACTTCGAGCGTTTAATTGGCATCGCTGTTATTCGGCTTCACTATCGTTAATCTTCCTTGCCGTCGTAGTTAAATTTAAATGTGACGTAATTTCACAAATTTAAAATTGGAAAAATACACTTGAAGCAATCAGATGATGGGTCTCTTGCAAATGCAGTCTCTTGTTTTACGAATAATGGCGACTTCCTGTTTCGATTTTGTTTTTTTATTAATTACGATACTAAACTTTCGGGTTCGCGAAACCTTAATAAAGAGATTATAATTATTAAAACGTTAGTATATGAAATCGTCGTAGGTATTTGTCGTTAATTACTGCCGAATAAATGTCTAGAAACTACTGTGCTCAGTTTTGCTTTACGTTTCTCGCATACCTATATTTTTTAGCGTAGTTTAAAAGCTATCGGGTTTCAGAAATATCTAAAGCGATTTCACTTACGCAAGGAATTGGTACATTTTAGAATGGTCTATGTGCAATTCAATACCGTCCCGAGTGGAATAATCGTCGCGTATTGGCTCAACAGCTAAAGTAAATAACCGATTTAAACAACGCATGCGCAAATGCACAGTTATGTTGCATAAACAAGTCGCGGCCGTTCTACTCGAACCCAACCGCGTCTGATTCGTGCTTGCAACATTGGCGTGGTCGGTTCATAAACAAATGTTTCTATGCTCCTGATGTATTTGATTGTGTGGGTGGTCAACGTGCAATATCCATACTTTAATGCGTCTGTTGGACTGGCTGTTAACGAGATTTCATCAAGTTAGCCACATTGGTAGGAAATGTAACCTTGACAAACCACTTACGCCACTGTCGCTCGTATGCGCTTACAACTCTGCGCTCGATTCTTTAGTGTTTTGGTTCAATTAAACCCTAAACAAATTGCGCAGCCATCTCATTCAAGAAGATAAAACGTCTTCATGTTTTTTTTCATAAATATTCTCGGGAATATTTGTAGAGGTGGTCTGACCTAGGAACAATAGAACAGGCATTGCGACGGCTGTACTATGCTGGTTTAGTCATTTTTCATCCGTTCATTAAAAGACCTCGTGTTTCTATTAAATGTGCAAAGGCGAAGAATAACGGGAGAAGAAAGACAACGAAATTGTGCTTGTTCGAATGTTCGAGAAATGCGGGTTTAAAATATCGAATACCTTGTAACGGTCAATGCAACCTTACTGGACGCTTTCATAAAAACGCCAACACCTTTTCTATCAATGCGAGCAGCGCATCTCTGACCCAGTCAAACCAGTGGATATCGGTCGTTAACAATAATTTATGAATTATGTTTCTGCATGCATTAACTACTTTTTCGTAACATACTTATTTATTACGTGGTTATTTAATTGTAAGATATTTCCTATGGCAGGTTTTTAGATCGTATTCGTGTAGTATTTATCTTTTCAATTTTTCATCGAGTCTACAATTCCAGGAGACAGTTTGTTGATTATAGCTTACGTAAAGATTTCAAAAATTTTAAATTACCTCCGTTTGCATAACTAGCTGCTTTGATATTTATGCCGGTTGCAAAAACCATTCGAGCGCCTTGTTGCAAGGAGTACCCTTACATTTTATTTGAGCATAAAACCGACGATTTTATTGTTTGCCGGATTCTATCGTTTTTGAATACGGTGCGTTGATTTCATTCTATTTGTTGGATAACCGCGTGGCGTCACCACGAGAAACCGTTATTCGTTAATTTATTTTATTTGTGACAACCACGCTCGCTACCTGTCGTGCCACACACATTCTGGGCAATCTCAAATAAATTGCAGACGTCACTCATGGTAAACATAAGTCATTAAGCGTTTTTTTACAAAACGATGTCATACACTGAACACTACACCCCTCTAATTCTATTGGCTCGAATAAAGCAGCTCTTATAGAGTTTGTTCCCCTGAACAATCTGCCGTATTATCCACTTGCCTAATGGGTGTATTTCTTTCCGGTTCGTGGGGATACCGGTAGGGTGTTATAACCCAATTATGCACTTCGTAAAGTCATGTGAGTAAGATTGCTCTAATGCAATTGGGATTCAATCAACTGCATGCGAAGACTTCAATGCAACCAGTAAGACTCGCATTCAAATTAATCCAATTATATGTTACACGATCCGTAACAGGCCTTTAAGCCGGTGATTCTCCAATATATGTTATGCGTAGCAATTAAGCGAAAATACGTTTTCGATTGAGAGGTAGAGACGTTCATGGCGACTGTAATCTGGTTTTTAAATCTGTTTAACTTTATTGAACATTTAAGAGCTTTCATATCAAGATTACTACTCAATTGGGGCGAAAACCACTGTATTGTGTAGAAAGAATTCAGTAAACATTTACAGTTAAGCGCCCAGTTTTCAATACAACCCGCGTAATAGTTTTGTACTTCTGTATGTATATATGTTGTGCTGTTTAGTGTGTTAAGCGAGTTGCGATTAAAGCGTGGACATTTCAATTGCCTAAACAGCTGAACAAGACGCCGTAGTTTCGACGAAATATATTTCTAGCTGTTTTTTGTATATACCTCTGTAGATTGCAGTTTAATTTGTATCATGTTATGTTGTTTGTTTTTAATTAGTACAATCGAAACGAAACAAAATGATGTACTGGATTATTTAATAATTCGAATGAAAAGAGGAGAATTTGTTGCTGTCAGCTGTGATATAAAGCAATTTTAAATATGAAATTATTTTATTCCACGATCTGTCTCAATTCATTTATTGTTAAACTTTTGAATTGGATAATTCTGATAACCGAGTTCAAACTAGTTGAAATTTTCCACATAAATATTAAGGCTAAAGTATAGCGTTTCTCATTTCCGTTGAAGTTCAATTATAAAAATATGCATTAACACTTTCAAGCAAATGATTGTTGATATCAATAGCAGTCGTACACCACGACGGACATTTCGGTTTGCGTTCTACTTTACATACATAAGTAGTTGGCTTACACAATGAACTTGACATACAAATCTAGAAATACCGGAAATTATTTCTGGTTATACTATTCACTTAAATCAAATGGATATAATTTTATCCTATGTTGGAATACGTTTATTTGTCCTCTTGATTCGCTCATGAATGTGAAAAGAATCGTTCAATAAAATTGGTTCTAGCTGCTTTGATTTCTTACTGATAGGCCAGTCAGTAATGCGTATGATTTATTAAGAAACTTGATGCCTCCATGTGCCGACTATTAATATGTGTTACCCACAAAATTTCGGCGATTGTTGTAAATGCAAGTTAACAAGGGAATCTACGTATTTACCTGAAAACGTTATTATTAACAAGCTGTTCCCTCATTCCTGATCGTACATTAGGTAACGCCTAAACAGTTAATAACTACAAAGTAAATTAACAAGAAAAGCAATTTAAACCATTGCCGTATTTTTTCCGTAGAGACCGCGTAATGGCGGCCATTTAAAGGCCCTATCAATAAGGCGTGTCGAACATTATATAACAGTCTAAATTATGCAAAAATCAAATCTTTGGAAATCAAACTTTAACAATAAGGTTTTTTCGTCTTCGAAGTATTCCCGTCAACAGACAACAACCTTAAAATAATTGACTGATAACGGATTAACTAAGCTGCTTTAAGCCAAAACCATTAATTGGCCCTAATGTGGGCACTTTGAAAGCAGCTGTAGCAAAACTTGGTCAAAGATGTGTCCGCTCCTGTGACCGCAACCCACCTCTTCACCCCCGCTAAGCAGACACCCCTTCCCACCCCCATCAATACAAGCGACGCGTCCTCGCAAGACCGCAAATGAAATCGCGGCATGTGCGTCGTAACCTAGCAACGGAGGTGTGAAAACAGGGGGTGGTCCCAGCTGCCCCCGTGTTGATGTGTTGCCGTCGATTTGCGAAGGAGTTCCAACAGTTGGTGCCTTAAAAGCTGGCTAGGGTAGAGGACGCCGTATTTTTCATTTGCATACCCGTGTAATTAATGAGGTTTGTGTTCGAATTCGCGTTAATGAGCTCGTTCATGCCGGTAATCAGGACGAGTTTCACATAGAGGACAGCCTACGCATACGAACTACTAACTTTCTATTTCGGCTCTAATCCTAAGTTGACTGTCGCTCCGGAAACTCAAATAGACCATCACTAAAGCTGATCCTTGTCAAATATGTAAACACACGGGCAAATGAAGATTATTAATTTATCTATTGGAATTGTTTCTTTTTTCTTCGCAATCACCAAAACACCCTTTGGGATTTCTGTTTGCAAATATAATCTACCTTCTTCAAAACCACCTGTGCTGCGGGCTAAATTAGCGCGGCAGCAGATGCGTAATCATTCATTTGTGTGTATACTTTTTCGGGCTAAAATAGAAAAATGTTTAACCGATTTCAAGACAAAGATGCATTAATAAACAGAACAGAACGGCATCACATTCGAATACCTCCATTGTTTATGATCCAGATGAGAGTCAATCTTAAGATCCAAATTTGGCGGATTCATTAGGGTATGCCATGGTGTTTCTGGGGAATATGTTTACAGGTGGCGTCCCCAGTGCAACTCGATGTAGCTTTTAGCTGAAGTTGTGTATCTCCCGACTGAGCGAGGATGTTAACAACTGCACCATCAGGCAACAAATGTATGAAGGTTTCATGAATAGTAAGTCAGTTTCGGTGTACAGTACGGCTGTACCGAAGCGCCATCCTGCTTTGTTCTAGGGGCAGGAATTCTAGCGCGCGTCGCAAAGTAGCTGGGAACTGTGCGATATACTGAGAACCACTGGCCTGGCCAAACAATCCCGGTTTGGATTGCCTCCGACCAGAAAGCCGGTGTTAGTCTACGCGCTTTCTCCCGGAGACCGACATTCCAACTTCTACTAGCACCCGGTAAGATACGCAAGTCAAGTGGTTTCCAACAGAGTTGTGGTCCTTGCCGATTGCAGCTTCCAACGGTGCGCGTTGAGACAAGGGACCGGTAGTTTTCGTCCACTATGACAGCTCCCTCCTTTAGAGGTACTCTTCCTTCTCCTCCCCGACACCTCATACACCAATTTTCAACATGCTGGTTTTAAAAGGAATCATTCATTGGCAATGCAATATATTTCTTAAAATCCAATAAGTCATCCAACACGATCAGCTTGTTTAGATAATACAGTGGAGATGCGACAACTGTTTCCATTAGCGGTAGACAGTGGTTGTGGTCTGACCGGCGTGTGGTTTGGGAACTTTTCACACCTCGTAACCAACTGTACCCTCGAACCGGAAGTCGGATTGGGTGCTGGTTTTGTGGTCATTTACGAAATTCCCTCGCGGTTTGACTGATTGCCAAGTGGTATCTATGGGTGTTCCGTGAATATGGTGAGAGTTAAGACAATTTGCCCAAAATGCACGGGTGTAAAGGTTGCAAATTAAATTCGAGAAAACCAATCAGCGCACGAATTCAAATGCATGGGTCATAATAATCTTTGGATTTCCATGTAACTGTTAATGTTGACACCCTGTCGACAGCACAGAGAAGCGAAATACTGGATTTCCGTCAAAAATAGCGCAAACGAATGCACTTTGTCATAAAATTAATTAAATCGAACATTTAGGAGTTACAGAAATCAATTTTTAAATGCATCATTTTCATTTCTTTTAAGAAATTCAGTTTTAAAAAGAATGCTATTTAATAACCATCGTCTCTGTTTCTATTTCTGCGTTTCAGGTTACTTGGGGCGAGCTTAACAGCACACAAAAATTTATTTGAAATCATTACAACCATCGTTTTCCGCTCAGCGTTGAAATGCCGTTATTATCAGTCATATCGCAGTCGACATTTTACTTTCTCGCGCGCGCGTTATGGACAAGGCCTTCTATGGCCGCCATTACCTCGTTGTTATTTCCTCCATTCCTGTTAAACATAAAAATGCTGAAAGTTCTGGTCTGTGTGACCTTAATAAAGCGTAAAAATTATTATTATTATTATTATTCACAAGAGAGACACTTTTCATATGTTTAATTGTGAATATCAATGCTGAACATTTTGGTCCAATTTCCTGGAAAGGTAATGACCGCTTAAATGGATCTCAATAATAACCTCAGTGATGCCATGACAATATACAATATTAATTCGAAAGAAAACGATAAACAAAATATCGAACATTGCGATAGCTCTTTTCAAGGACGTTTCCTCGATAAAAAATGTGAACATAAAAGCAGATTCCCATAGCAACAACGCAATGCAACTTGAAATTAGAAATCTCTTCCTAAATTAAAGCTATAGATGCTCACTTTAAACATTAATCGTATTCAGCCACATCAAATGTGAATATCTTTCGACGGAAACATATAATTAATACGTGCGTCCAAAAATATATTTGCGATGATAGCGTTATGGTAATTAAAGAAAGCCTTCCTGTTTCGCAAATGATGACAAGAAATCTGTTTCACAAAAAATTAAAATCCTCTCACACCCACACGCGGGTTTCACAGGCATCAAGAAGTCGTTTGTTCTGTTCTCTTTATACATCCACAAATGCACGAGGTAAGCAGGGGTGTCTGCATTCGATGCCAGTTGCACCTCGATCTCGGCCAATGAAGTGGACAAATGTACCGCAGAAGAGCAACGGTGGTCTCCTCGTGGGGTTTGCAGAACATGCCAGGTGGGAGAGAACATGATGTGCCGCCCAGATTCACACAGCTCCCTTCCTTGACCCACCGCGGCCAATACCTCGGTCCATAGTCTTTCCACGTCTGTTTGATCGGACAGGAGACATATGTGCTTACTAGGTCGACTAAGGAGCGTCGGGAAATGTTCAATTTCTGTTTTGTGTAGAAATTTCGTAGAATGTTTGCCCGCGACACAACTTCCCTCTGAAGGCCTTGACGTTGTTTGGAAAGTATCAGTCGACCGTGAGGATGCATCCGGTTCTCCCAGGGCTCTGCCACGGAAACGAGCTCTGGATTGTAGGATCGTGGGCCGAGAAGAAAGAGCATTTGTTGAGGATGCAACAACGCCGTCTGCGGCAGCGGTAAGTCGAATCCGGACAGAAGGAGTGCTCCGTCTGTTGGCACCGTTTTGTTTCGATTGCGCCGTTGGAATAACCGCCAAGTCTCGCCAGATACATCACCAGTCTGACCGATTTCCATCCGCATCAAGTGAGTCGAAATAAGAGGAATTAAGAGAAGAATGATGGATTGTAGCCAAAAACTCATCGTCTTTTTCATGCAATGCAACGGTCAGGCTAGTTTATTCAGCCGCATGCAATGGCTGTCATGTGCCGTGACTCGGACTAACCAATAATATTGCGTAACTAGGCGAAGGGCGGAACGCGCTTTTCTTGGCACCCCAGAACCAACCAATCCAATCAGTGATTAAAATTATGAACGTGTTATAATCAGGATGCTCGAAATGCGGCGGTTTCTAAAACAATGAGAATATTTGTTAAGGCACTCTAAGAAAAGGGTATCTGTAACGACCGCTTATAGTTTGAGAACGTTCAAACG
>JAPUBX010003008.1:0-15465 GCA_028672205.1 Proteocephalus fallax
ATCGCTGATTGTTTATTTGACCTTCAGAATGCGCCAACCTTCCGATGGAATTCTATGGATGTGCAGAATTCAGAAGCTATCTTACAACCATTCGCACCAAGAATTCATTCAACACAGATTACTGATGCGTCGCCCCCCGGCATAGCTGCTGTGTTGGAGCAAGAGGGCCGACCTGTTGTCTGCATATCACGGCGTTTATCAACAGCTGAACGTAACTACGCAAAACCCATCTCGAAGACTTTGCGGTTTTCTGGCCTGTGATGCGGTTGCATAAATACTTATTCGGCAGACAATTTACGATTGCGTCTGACTATGAACCGTTGAAATTCATTTACAATCCATGTCATTCATTGTCAAAGGCTTCTGCAGTTATGGTGCAGCTATGGTGGCGTCTCGCTTTGAGCGCCTATAATAATGACGTGGTTCATCGGCCTGCCAAACAATCAAGCATGTTGATTACTTGTCCAGAACTGCTACTCTAGAGGAGATTACGGAAGGCAGCGGTAGAACGAATTCTGTTGAGACCTGGACGCGACCTAACTCGCGGCAGTTCCCGATTGACGCTTTCGCCATTTTCATCGGTAAACGCGAAGTCCAACAGCTCTGTCGGTAATTCTCTTGGAGTGCTAGTCCTGCAAGAAAAACCTGACCCTGCAATTCTTGCATTGAACGTGCTATCCGATTGCAAAAGTTTGTTACGTGTCCATTGTTGCGAGTAAAATCTTCCTGTTAAACTTTTGTTTTCTCCAAATGTCGAGTTTAGCCTTAAATAATTCCGATCGGAATCTAAACGAGGACAATTAACTCTGGCGAACGTTGAAAATGCTCTGGGAGTAGATGTGCTAGACGATGTTTCGCCATGGTGTTCAATATGTTGTACTTCCAACCGATTTGTAATGGGATATATGTTGGTTTAGGCATTGCGGACTAATTATTATTTAAGACAAAACTCGAAATTTGGGGATAGCCAACGTTACATTGGAAGATTTCACTCGCAACAATGGACACGTAACAACCTTTTGCAATAGGATGGCACGTTCAATGCAAGAACTGCAGAGTCAGATGTTTCGCGCAGGACTAGCACTCGAAGAGGGCTACCGACAGAGTTGTTGGACTTCGCGTTTACCGATGAAAATGGCGAAAGCGTCCATCGGGAACGGCCGCGAGTAAGGTCGCGTCCAGGTCTCAACAAAATTCGTTCTGGCGCTCCTCAAACACGCGAAAACAAACAAGTGAATTGATTCAATGCAGAATCGTTCGACTGCGTGTTGCATCAACATAATGCAGTGAAACAGCACCGGCAATAGATTCAACTTCCGCGTCTAGATTTAGCATAAAATGAATAGTTCACTTACCTTGAATTGAGGATGCAAATTTCAATTTCACATACAAGGCCGAGTCATCTGACCACAATCTTTTATATTTTATAGTGTTTCTCTCTAGAAGGATAATTTTTATTCTCAAATATGATGAGTTTAATTCCGACGATATTCAATTGGTTCAGAAAACCGAGTTGTATTTGAACTCAAAGCATGATCTGTACAAAATAAGTGCCTTAATAACGTTCAAATTTCAATCAATTCTTGGTTATTAAATACAGAATAGCGTTCAGGCGGCAGCGAGTCGAGAGAATTCCAGTTGAAACGTTCATTTTTCTGGGAAAAGGAATGCACAAACGCGCACAATCCACAAATCTCAATCAATTCACTGGGAGTTAATATTTACAGACATGAGGACGTTTAGGTCACGTACGATTCTATATTATTAAAGGCTAATCATAAAATGAAAGATTCAATTTTAAGATTTCACCGTAGAGTGCTTTATTTGATTGCTTCGAGAATTCATGGTTGCCCTAAAGTGTGTCCGATCTTCCACCAAACGTAAATATTGGTAATTCATTCTCTGGCAAACCAACAGGACACATTTGAACCCCCGTTTGATGTAGCGAAAACAACGCAAAAAACGAAATGATCAACAATTATGTATTAGGAAATGACCCACGCCCGAAAAACGGATAAATCGGCCGACCCTATAATTGGGCGAGCCAAATAACTTTTTAATATAAAGTGACTCGCGTTAATGATACCAAATATCCGAAATGGAGTCGAATTGTTGCGTATGGTTTTTAATTATGGTTGACGATATCACAAGACAACAAAAGATGTTGGCTCAATGTCATCGTCGGCGATCAATTTACCACTACAATATTTTCGTCGTGAACTATGACTACCACAATGTTTCTGATCGGACGACCCCCAACCCCAGATCCTTCTCGTATTACACAAGTTCGTGAACGCAGTCGTCTTCGGAAACAGCCCTACCCATCTTAATCACTGTTTCCGTTAATCAATTTCGTCTTTTAACTACAATTTTTCGAATGAGGTTGCCGTGATTAACATGTGTATAAATCGAGTAAAACACAATAACTAATAAGAACTACAAAATAATGTGTCCTGAATTGATATTTTCGATGGGATTTGTTATCATTCAAATATTAATTCGACATTAAGAACTCTTTCTCAAGGCTGATTCTTTCAGAACGAAGATATGTCCAATCCAAACCCTTGCAAAAATTGGACCAAGTACACCTTACAATAAGATTCTTACCGAATCCTTGTCCTCTAAACGCCATAAACCAGAGCTAATACCTAATACAATAACTGAAATTTAATACCGTTCATTTTGAACGATTTATATTAAAAGTTAAAGCATATGCGCCTACGATGGTGCACAGTATATCATATTTTGTATCTATACGCTAGCCAATAGTGTTTAAGTTGCGAGATTTTTTTGTTGGTTTGCCTTTTAAATCCAATTGGCTCATTTGAAACTGCTAACGGCATCCTTAAACGAGAGAAGACCGCGTCTCTTAATGATGGCTTTATCTTCAAATCCATTGACAATGTGTTAATACGATGGAAAAAAAGACTTCAAAAGCGCTAATTTGGATTTTAATTCACTAAACGTTCAGAGCAATAGTTATAACTTCAAAATTGTATTCAGTGCCAATGCCTTTGTATCGTTATATTACTCAGTCCATCCTTATTTATCTGTGATGTATCCCTATAGAAAGGAGGCTTTGCAAATTCAATTTCAATCATGAACGCTATCAATGGAAACAAAATTTGATAGACTGATACTCGACTGCTGCGACCCCTTTAAAGATTCATGCTGCGGCACAGGCATCGTGAGACAAAATATAATATAAAAAATAATATATATCAACCGCATTAACATAATATTTAAATATCGGTAATTTTAGCTGAACTAGCATACCTCGTTGACATTAAGGTCGCAGTTGTAAGCCAGATTTATGACAGGCGGCACTATGGCGTCTGATTTGTCGTGTTGATCCTCCTTTTTGACATAAGTTAGATGTATCTTATTTTCTTGTTCTAGGGTTCGAGTTTTTATCAATTCCAGGTCATTAAATTCAGGATAGGGTTCATGCGGCATCGAGTCGAGAAACTTCCAGTTGAAAGGTTCAGTTTTCTGGTGAAAGAACTGCACAAACTTAATGAGAGTAAATATGTACAGACATTATTAAGTTTAGGTAACGACTAATTCTTTTTCAACGAAAGCGATTCTGTTGCCTCGGAAGATGTCCACTACATATGGTCTTCCCAAATAAAAATTAAAATAAATTACATATCGACTCTTCTTCTTTTAATAGTCATGACTTTACGCAATGAAATTCATTGAATAATTAATAATAATCATGTAAGTAATAACGCCGTATTGTTGAACTGCGGTTTTGTCATTTATTTTTTTAATCACAAATATTCTGGTAATCCAGATGATGCTAAATACTAACAACGTTTTCCTTTGGGGCGATCTCTGACTGTTGGGTAAACAGGCTTGATGGATGATTTACTACAGTCGATTATATGGTTGAAAAATCTAGCCATTTTCGAACATTTTCCCATTTTATATTTCCGAAGTCTCATCTCGTTTAAACGTGACGATAATGCTATTTAAGAGGCTGAACACTTGCTATGACCAAGGTGGAAGTACGTGACGTCATACAAAAACTTCCTATGCGATTAACATTTTTCTTTCGAGATTTAACAATCGTGAACTGAGAGTTTATAATTATTCCACACGACATCTATCTTGAATTGAACGCTCTTCTGGCACACTGTTTATGCGGGGCTATTTATTATCGATGGAGGGTCTTCCTCCTGCGGTTGGACCTTCGCTAGGTGATTGGACCCAGCAGGTGAGAGGTTGTGTAAATATCAGGACATGCAAAATAACAAAGAGCCTGGTTCGATAGGGATCGAAGGGGGGTTTTAAACACAACTGTGCAAGCCTCGGCGTGACTGGTTTCGAGACGTTGGCCAAACCCCAAGGTAAGTAATCAAAGTGGGGTCACGATGACTGAAAAACCACCGTCGGGCGTATCATAGGTTTAGACATAGTCACCTTAACAGCGAAGCGAGGGGTGTTTAATCGGTTTGTGGTAACGGGGGCGCCTAGTTCAGCCGTTGATCGAGCAAATACTTCTCTGTGCTCTCTGAGGTGTCCGAGGAAGTTCAATTGGCTAGGGTCGACCGGGTTTCTGGGCTCCCTGGCCGTTAAAAGGAACGCCGCTTCTCTACACTGGAAGTCTAGTAAATTGGCAGGACTCAGGAGGTAGTCGAGAGTTAGGACCAGTTCGACCGGCAAGGTCAAAATAACGATAAATTAACACTCATGCAAACCCCTTCGCTGAAGAATTTGAGGGTAACGGCCACCTGACATTTCTGGGTTGCCCCGGACACGTCCCAGAGCATGACACGTCTCATGTGGTGACGGCTTGAAAGGGTGTCCGTCACGGCAGAGCATAAGTACAAGGAAATCCCTGTATCAACGCATCCACTTCAGTACGGCCAATCCTTAACCTCATAAAAATAAAATCGGCCCTATAAATGAACAGTAGAACAACCAAATTCGTGGGCTTACAAGGTTGGAGCGCTGGCGCAACGGATAGAACTTCTGAAGGTGACCTGGATGCCGGAACTGGAAATAGACGCGTTGTTAAGCCACCTTTGTAGACGGTGCTAGGGGTCGGGAGCAGTCGGCATGCGACGTACCTGCAAGTGTGTTCATCGACGGAGGCGGCCATTTCCCGCTGATTTTGTGGCAACAGCGGAAGAGCGTTGAGTCGAGGAACGTTTCTATACGGCGTCGAACCCTTGTCTCCTCCATCACCTCGATGTCGATTCCGGTCATGATTCTGCCGCTCTCCATCGCGAAAAGAGGAAGCGCACGGGTGGATGGGCTGCATTAAAACAACAGGACTTATTTCGCCGCTGTCATCCGTAAAAAGGGAAAATTCTTATCAGGAAAAATGTGAAGAGAGTCATAGTTCCGATTGTTGGATTTCGTGGTTTGAGGCTTTCGAATATATCCATGGTTTTTGGTCGGTGTAAATGAGAATAACTCAGGTATCAAACGTTGCCTTCGGGAACACTTCTACATTATCCTCGAAAAATCTAGTCGAATATCGACGAAAGCGCTCGTATTTGTTTATTCACGAGGTTATTGCCTCCCCACATTGGTGAGCATGAAGTGAGCATAAAGTGACCATGAGAAATCTCCTGATCAAATACGCTCTACTTTAGCACAGTTCCCAACAATCCTCAAAACGCCCTTTTAACAAAAATTATGATTGCGATTGTGCTCTTCCAATCCGCTGACAATGTGTTTATACGATGGAAAACGTGGTGCATAAAAACGCGTTTATTTGAAGTTTAATTCAGTGGAGGATAATATTTGAGATGTAGGAGGCTGTTTGACCTCCGATGGGACTTTCGGTTTTAATTCGTGAGGTGAATCGCCCGAAAAAGTGTTATAGGCTTTCTTCAACGTGTAAACAGATTTGAAAATTAATGATACGCTAGGCTTAAAATGTAGAAGGTCTTTGCAAAAATCTTACTAGTCGTAATAGTCAGGTACTCTCTCTTGGTTATAGAGATCAGCTTAAGTCATCGGGTCTATTCGGATATTGCGAAACGATGCCTGTGCTGCCTCATGAATCGTTTAAGGGGTCGCAGCAGTCGAGTATGGGTTTATCACATTTTGTTTCAATTGATGTGTTTTGATTAAAATTCTATTTGCAAAGCCTACGTGCTATTAGGAGAAATTACAGATGAATAAGGATAAACTGCGTAATGACACTGAACACAATGTTGAAGTTATAACTACTGCTCTTAACGTTTATTAAATTAAACTCCAAATATACGCGTTTGAATGCCCCACGGTTTCCATCTTATTAACCCACTGGGGATTATTGAGATCGTCTAGGAAAACCTGCGACAGTATGGTTGTAGCGATCACGTACGACAAGAATATGGTACTTCACTATTATTGTGCAGAAATTTGTTATCCTTGTTTTTATGACCATTTTATCTATTTATGCAAAGTAAGAAGCCGTTAATTTGAAATTCGAGGTAAATTGACAGAAGTAACTCAGAAAAGAGAACGTTGTCAAGTTAGGCTGCATACATAATCGTATTTACCCGCATAACGTTTTAATAATCGCAGGACTTATCGCAACCGAATTTATCAAAATAAGACATCCCCTATCGAAATCATCAAGATGTAATCGACATTGGACTAACAAATATTTTAATAGTTATCCTACTTGGCTGAATTGTACGTTCTTAGTTGTAGACACGGCTTTCGGTTTTGTGTATATTAATAGCATAACTTACTGGGTGCACCAATTTTGCAGGCATTCTGTCCTCTTTCAGTACCGACCCAAGGGACTCCATGTTGACGAAGTCGAATTCCGCCAGAAATTAATATCCCGGGACAAAGATTTCGACCACGTTTCTTCAATCGCGTCGGCTACCTCCATGTCTAGATTCAAAAAACCTATGCACGAAAAGAAATAGTTCACTTACCTTGAATTGAATTTTACCTACGAGGCGGAGTCATCTCACTACAATATATATATATATATATATATTTAATAGCATTTTAATTTTGTTTTCGTCACCAACCACGGTAAACAAAAACAAATGGAATCCAACGAACTAATCGCCGCGGTGTCGATCAAAATTCCCCAAGTCTGGCCAGCTTATATTAAAGCATGGTTCACGGTCATCGAAGCACAATTCTCTTGTCTTGGCATCACCAAGGAGCTGACAAAATTCTATCATTTGGTAGGCGCTTTAGTCTTCATTAAAAAGCTTCAGCCAGCAATCCGGACGGTTGTCGCACTTGCCGAAGATGTCCCCCTAACGCAGCTTGTCAAAATGGCCGACAGGGTAGCTGAAGCCGACGCGCAATAAAGATATATCGCCGCCTTCACAAGACTACCAAGCCAAGAGAGGAAGGAGATCGGAAACCCAGCTTGGCACGAAGAAATACAACGCCTGGTCTACCAAATGGAAACCAAGCTACGCGCTGAATTTCAAGGACGTAACCGCCAACGGAGCCCCAATTATAATTCACGAAATTCGTCACCTCTTTGCAGAAGTAATCGCCCTCCCCTTAAAGACGCGGCTGACGGTTTATGTTGGGATCACACGAATTTCGGGCCTAACGCACGACACTGTCGTTCTCCGTGCCGACGATCGGGAAACGCCATCGCCAAGAGAGTAATAGCGACCGACTCATCTGGCGCTCCCTCGAAAAGCTGCGTACTCTTCATTCGGGACCCCAGCAATAATCTTTGTTTCATGCTGGATTCAGACGCTGAAGTCAGCGCTATACCCATTTCTAACTCCGATTGACAAACGTCATTCACAACGCATTCTTTACAAGCAGTAAACAATTCTCGAATTCCCACGCATGGAAGCAACCACCTTTTCCTGAACCTAGGTTTCAAGCACCCGTTGTCCTAGACATTTATAGTGATATTCCATCCCCGATAATCGGCGATGATTTTCTCCACGCATTTAATTTGTATCCCGATATCCGACGACGATGCCTGGTGGACGCCGGCACGAATGCACGTGTTACTTGTAGCACATGTTGCCCCATACTGTCTCACCTCAAGCATTAACTAGACAAACCAATGTGCCCTTATCGCTCCCTCCTTTTACGATACCCCGACTTGGTGAAACCTCCAAAGCACGACGGTCCCGAGACCCCCCACAATCTTGCCGTTACCGCAGACTAGCCCCCGAGAGAAGACGAATCGCCGAAAATGAATTCGATAAAATGCTGGCTCTAGGCTTTATTAGACCGTCCTCCAGCAGCTGGGCCTCTCCTCTACACATGGTCGCAAAGAGACTCAAGGGGATTGGAGGCCCTGTGGTGATTCCCGGGCCTTAAACACAGTAACTGAACATGGCAATTACCCAATTCCCCATATCTAAGATTGCGTTGCCTCCCTTCACGGAAAAACTATTTTTTTCAACCGTCGACCTCACGCGCGCCTTTCACCAAATTCCCGTCGCAGCAGAAGACATTCCCATAATCGCCATCAAGACACCATTTGGGTTATTCGAGATCTTACGAATGCCTTTTGGTTTGCGGAACGCCGTCCAGACTTTCCAGTGTTTCCTCGATTCCATTTTTCGCGGGCTAGATTATGTATTTATGTATGTCGACGACATCTTGATCGCCAGCACGACACAGGAGGAACACCTAACACACGTAGAAGAGGTTTTTCGGCGTCTTTATCATAACGGCCTAGTAATCAACGAGAGCAAATGTTGTTTCGGCTCGTCATCGGTTCAGTACCTCGGACACCTGATTTCTTCCAAAGGATGTTTACCCCTGCCCGAAAAGGTTAAGGCCGTCTCAAGTTTCCCAGTCCCCAAGACTCGCCGCCAGCTTCGTCGGTTTCTGGGAATGATTAATTTTTACCGCCGCTTCATACCCAATTGTGCCTCCATCTCTTTGCCGTTGCATGCATTGACCGGTGGAGCCAACGGACCATTACACTTGACAGATGATCAACTGTCAGCCGTGGATTCCTTGAAACAGAAGCTGGCAAAATGTACCTTGCTTTTTCACCCGAACGCTAACGCTCGCTTATCTCTTATGGTAGATGCGTCGACCGTAGCTGCTGGTGCCGTTTTACACCAAAAGGTCGGGGATCACAAACAACCACTGGCTTTTTTCTCGAAAGCTTTCTCGGCGACGGAGAGACGCTATAGTACTTTCGGACGCGAATTATTAGCGGTCTATGCAGCCATCCGCCACTTCAGACATTGGGCTGACGCTTCAACTGTAATTGTTTTCACGGAACATTAACACCTTATTTCAGCTTCCCGTTCATCATATGCCAAGTACGCGGAGAGAGAAATACGGCAACTGGATTTCCTGTCGCAATTTAACATTGTATTCAGGCATGTGAAGGGAGTCGACAACCCAGTCGCTGATGCTCTTTCGCGTATCACAATCAATGGTTTGACCACAACGCCCCATATCGACACCGAGGCTTTAGCACAAGCACAACAGGAGGCACGAGTTGGTACTCATAATCGCCCATCTAGTTATAAGGGTTTCCCGTTGCCCAATCCAGCGATCACGATTATATGCGACACCTCGAAGACACATCCCCGACCTGTTGTTCCTCCATCTTTTCGACGCATTGTCTTCGATGCAATCCATTCCCTCGCTCACCCTGGTCCCCAAGCATCAGTAAAATTGACTGCGGGTCGCTTCACATAGCAAAGTCTCTTGAACGACGTAAGAACATGGGCCAAAGCATGCCTCTCATGTCAACGCTCAAAGGTTATCCGTCATAGCCGAGCGTAGTGGCGTGCGCTTGTAATCTAGCAACCTGGAGGCCGGGTGGCGGAAACTGTCTCGCGCGCGTTATGGACAAGGCCTTCTATAGCCGCCATTACCTCGTTGTTATTTCCTCCATTCCTGTTAAACATTAAATGCTGAAAGTTCTGGTCTTTGTGACCTTAATAAAGCGTAAACATTATTTATTTATTTATTTATAGCAAGACTCCAGTTAATTCGTTCGACTTACCAGATGCTCGCTTCAGCCACGTACACCTAGATCTTGTAGGACCCTTACCTGACTCAAAGGAGTGCCGTTTCCTGGTGACATGCGTAGACCGTTTCACAAGATGGTCATTATCGGTGCCAATACCTGACGCTACCTCCGCGACCGTAATCAACGCGTTCCTAAACAATTGGGTTGCCGTGTTTGGAGCTCCGCGCTATATCACAACTGATCGCGGACAACAATTTGAGTTGGTCGCGTTCCGCAAGATGTGCGAATTCCTTGGTTGTCTGAGATTACGCACGACAGCTTACCATCCAGCCACTAATGGCATGGTCGAGAGATTTCACCGGCAGCTTAAAGCAGCCTTCAAAGCTAGAAATGATAGAAACGATTGGGTGGACAATCTTGCAATGACTCTACTAAGCATCCGAGCGACGATCAAACCTGACCTGCGAAGTATCCCAGCCGAACTGGTATTCGGGCCAACGTTAAGATTACCTGGAGAGTTTTTCGCCGCGGATTCCCCCGCCAATGAGCACGCCGTTAGCGATTTCTTGATGCGCATAAGACTTTTCGCCAGAAATCTGCGCCCAATCGCTCTACAACCACCTACACAACCTTCACATTTAGACCCGGCGCTAGAGAAGTGCCCCTATGTTTTTGTCCGCTTCGACCGCGTAAGACAGCCTCTCCAGCTTCCCTACTATGGCCCTTTTGAGGTCAGGAAGCGTACGGCAAAAGTGTTTACAGTGCTGATGAACGGCGTAGAGGACACGATCAGTGTCGATCGTCTCAAAGCGGCTTTCGTGGAGGAAACGCCGGTGGGTGAAAATTTTACCCCGGTCCGTGCTCCGTCGAGTGACCCGGTGGCGACCACCATTTCTGACACAACGTGTGTCCGAATCTCGGACAATCCTTTTCCACATCGTCAAACCAAGGACAACCCACCTGTAGGTCTCCCAACCATCCCAACGCGCATCCCCATTCCTTCGACAACTCGTTCGGGACGCCGAGTACATTTCTCTACGCACCTTACCACGTATATCTGTTAAGCCATTCCGTCGTTTCACGACTAAATTTCTAAGGAGGGTGCCCTGTAGTGTACTGATTTATTAATATTTATTTAAATCGATAAATTGACACACCTTCCGATTCGAACATACGAAGTGGTCGTTTTGCTTACCTATAAGCGGTTGGGCCGTTAGGATAAGAAAAAATATATTATTGATACCTTCAATACAATCAAATATGCCAAATATCTCGGAAGATATCCACTACGTATGGTCTTACAAGATAAAAATGAAAATTAATTACATTTCGACTCTTTAATTAATAGTCATGACATTTCGCAATGAAATTCATTGAAGAAATAATATTGTTGAACTGCGGTTTTGTCATTTATTTAGGTCATCAAAAATATTCCGGTAATCCAGATGATGCTAAATACTGACAACGTTTTCGTTTGAGGCGATCTGTGACTCTTAGGTAAACAGGCTTGGTGGATGATTTACTACAGTCGATTATATGGTTGTAGATAATTAATGTCTTAATGACTCTGTTAGAGGTTTTGTAAATTCCAGGTTATTAAATACAGGATAGGGTTCATGCGGCATCGAGTCGAGAAACGTCCAGTTAACAAATTAAGTAGGTAATTCCTTCCACGTCAAACCTACAGGATACATTGGAACCCTGATCATCTGTTAGATGAAGCAAAAACAACGCGAAAAACGCAATGTTGAGCAATTATTTATTGGGAAATTACCCACGCCTGAAAAACAGACAAATCGGCTGACCGTTTGATTGGGCGACCCAAATAACGTTTCATTATTTAGCGACACACGTTAATGTAACCAAATATCCCAAATGGAATCGAATTGTTGGGTTTTTTTAATTATTGACTTAATTATGGTTGTACGATGGCACAAAACAGTAAAAATATTTGGCTCCATAACATTCTAATAACGACTGTTGGGGCATTTTTCATATTTTATTGTATGAAACAGTGATTGGGGTCGACCCATTACAATATTTACAGCAGACGCTGCATTGCTTGCAACCTGGAGTTCGTAAAAATGGTTTACGGCGATTCTAATTCGCTTCACCAATTGCTTGGTACCAGCATTAAGTATTAGTCTACCGAGCGGTTTTTAACGATTAAACTGTCATAATTGTCACCAGTATCCACGTGGATACCGGAAGCCCTATTCATTTGAGTAATAACGCAGCCCTTAACGGCGAATGGATACTGCGGATTTAAAAACAATTCTTCCGACAATAGCTGGCTCATTTCGTATACAGAGTGTTAACAGTGCTGATGAACGGCGTAGAGGACACGATCAGTGTCGATCGTCTCAAAGCGGCTTTCGTGGAGGAAACGCCGGTGGGTGAAAATTTTACCCCGGTCCGTGCTCCGTCGAGTGACCCGGTGGCGACCACCATTTCTGACACAACGTGTGTCCGAATCTCGGACAATCCTTTTCCACATCGTCAAACCAAGGACAACCCACCTGTAGGTCTCCCAACCATCCCAACGCGCATCCCCATTCCTTCGACAACTCGTTCGGGACGCCGAGTACATTTCTCTACGCACCTTACCACGTATATCTGTTAAGCCATTCCGTCGTTTCACGACTAAATTTCTAAGGAGGGTGCCCTGTAGTGTACTGATTTATTAATATTTATTTAAATCGATAAATTGACACACCTTCCGATTCGAACATACGAAGTGGTCGTTTTGCTTACCTATAAGCGGTTGGGCCGTTAGGATAAGAAAAAATATATTATTGATACCTTCAATACAATCAAATATGCCAAATATCTCGGAAGATATCCACTACGTATGGTCTTACAAGATAAAAATGAAAATTAATTACATTTCGACTCTTTAATTAATAGTCATGACATTTCGCAATGAAATTCATTGAAGAAATAATATTGTTGAACTGCGGTTTTGTCATTTATTTAGGTCATCAAAAATATTCCGGTAATCCAGATGATGCTAAATACTGACAACGTTTTCGTTTGAGGCGATCTGTGACTCTTAGGTAAACAGGCTTGGTGGATGATTTACTACAGTCGATTATATGGTTGTAGATAATTAATGTCTTAATGACTCTGTTAGAGGTTTTGTAAATTCCAGGTTATTAAATACAGGATAGGGTTCATGCGGCATCGAGTCGAGAAACGTCCAGTTAACAAATTAAGTAGGTAATTCCTTCCACGTCAAACCTACAGGATACATTGGAACCCTGATCATCTGTTAGATGAAGCAAAAACAACGCGAAAAACGCAATGTTGAGCAATTATTTATTGGGAAATTACCCACGCCTGAAAAACAGACAAATCGGCTGACCGTTTGATTGGGCGACCCAAATAACGTTTCATTATTTAGCGACACACGTTAATGTAACCAAATATCCCAAATGGAATCGAATTGTTGGGTTTTTTTAATTATTGACTTAATTATGGTTGTACGATGGCACAAAACAGTAAAAATATTTGGCTCCATAACATTCTAATAACGACTGTTGGGGCATTTTTCATATTTTATTGTATGAAACAGTGATTGGGGTCGACCCATTACAATATTTACAGCAGACGCTGCATTGCTTGCAACCTGGAGTTCGTAAAAATGGTTTACGGCGATTCTAATTCGCTTCACCAATTGCTTGGTACCAGCATTAAGTATTAGTCTACCGAGCGGTTTTTAACGATTAAACTGTCATAATTGTCACCAGTATCCACGTGGATACCGGAAGCCCTATTCATTTGAGTAATACCGCAGCCCTTAACGGCGAATGGATACTGCGGATTTAAAAACAATTCTTCCGACAATAGCTGGCTCATTTCGTATACAGAGGGATGCAAGTAAAGTTCACGTAGCCCCAGTTTTCCCTTCCATTAAATCATTCTCTAAGGCAATTAAATATGAATAATCGATAAATACATTATGTATAAGAGACAGATTTCGCATTTGTTTGCATTAAGGCAATTGGTGATAACTATTGAGTCTTTAATTGCAACCTGAACTCTCGGAGGTTGAAGAAACCGTTATTTTGGTCGAGCCAACGAAATATTAACAGCGACCTTGTTCAGTGCTCGAGCTTCACTGTGCCGTGGTTGTTATGACTTTTGAGAGGTTCTTGATTGAAACCGAAACCATCACAAGGAATTATACACCTAATGTATTAATATTATCCTAATCCAGATATAATTTCAGTACTCGTAAGAAAGAATCTCACGTTTGCCCGTTTCTTTCAAATTCAACTATTTGAATGGGTGGATGAACTCCATGAACTTCCCTTGTCCAACTAATCCTAAAAGATCACCAATTTTCGGATCATATTTCCTTGCATTGATTTACAGGATCACCAAACGAACCTCCTTCCCCCAAGTTTGCCCAGGATAATCAGGTTCGGACACTGAATGCAATATGGATACATTGGAGTAATACAATTTTAACTTAAAAAGCTCGAAATAAAAAAATAGTTAATATGCAGTTACAGCTGCGGTTATCAAGTTATATCAAGTGTATAACAACGAGGGTATAGTTAATCGTCAGTATGGTAATCCGAGTTGTAACTGAGTTCACGTGGTGCGGAGATAGGAGAGTGATTTGCAGGCACGGCTTCTAGACGAAGGTCTGCTACTCTGACACTATGTGATGGCGCGAAGGCCCAACTGAAAGTCTGATTTCGAGTGCGTGTCTTGAAAAATTTGTTAATCAAATGCGATTATGGCTTTTATTTTTTTTACATGAATAAATTGTTTGCGTGCGTTTTTTATGGTAGGACAATAATTTTGGGTGGGAATTTGTCGCAACCTGTACTGGTTCTCTCAAAGTGCTCTCGTAAACTCGACGAAAAGGGAATGGGCTGTTTAGTTGGAGCATGAACGGGTTTCTGCTGCGATGTTTTAATTTTCCTTACGACGATTTGATTTTCGGTGATGTGTCATCGTTTGTGGCAAGATTGGTGAACAACTCGTTTTCACCACACCACTGAGTTGTGCTTGCCACACTTTATATTTGTAGATGGCAGCAGTTTCGGTGTCGCTGCTCTGCGCGAATGAACATTGGCACCGTGACAGTTTGCTTAAGGCGTGCCGGATTTGCTGAGGAGTGCGTCCGCGTGTGTTTTTTAAGATGAGCACTAATATTTCGCAATCGAATTGTTGCAGCTCTTCGAAACGCAGATCTGTCCGAATCGTAAATCGTCGGCCCTGATAGTTTGCATACGACAGAGTACGTAGGAACGGAAGCGTTTTTCGAACGGGAAAATGACGAAGAGTTCGTGTGTGGTTACACCTCTCTCCCCTACCTAGTGACCTGGCGTCTTCAGATCAGTTAAAAATTCCGCGGTGCCTCGCGTTCCACCTCTTAATCCCAGCGCTTTTCTACCCGCTCACGAATCAGAAATGTTGGCTGGCCTCAAGAGCTGCACGGCGACTGGTTCGGAAACGGTCCCTTCCGCGGTCCTTAAAATTGGTCACCGCGAGAGTTCTCCGATTGTCACTCAGCTCGTAAGGAGAAATGAGATGTCGATATAACACCTATTTCGAAT
>JAPUBX010003009.1:0-104033 GCA_028672205.1 Proteocephalus fallax
CATTAATAATTCACCACTGCCTAACCCGATATTTGCTCCAATTTCGAACGGATGCGATAAGATAGTTTAGTGGGATTTATTGTTAAAAAACAATTGATTATTTATCTAACTATACATAGCTGAAATGGAATCGATGTCAATGTGAGCTCACTAGAAAGACGGTTTTTTATATGAGGGCATTTATCGTAATTGATACCTGTAAAAAGCAGAAGAGAAATTAGAGAGCGCATTGTTTTTTCATTTGACTATTGGCGAACTAACAAACACCGACTTCACACATTGAACCGATAGGGGCGATGCAAGCATCGCCTTCACCTTTAAACACCCTCTTCCTACAGCCTCTAATCCGACACCCAACAGGAAGAAGAAAATATCTCGGTTATTGCACGCGAGGCTTCCCCCACAGGATATGTTTATTTAAAGATAAAGACTTAAACTAAGGGGGATGCAGCCTTGAAGCAATCGATGGTCTTCTTCATGCAGCCGTTTTGGCCACCCTCGTAGGCGCACGCATCTTCGTCTTGCATGCAGTCGAGATACATGTTGGACCTGACAAAGTATTTACATCGCGGACTTGAGCACTTGTCCGCACGTTCCTTGTACGTGGCTGGGCTAGGAGCTCCCGAGGTCAACTGTGAGATTGCAATTACCGCAACAAGGCCGACGAGGAGGAGGGTGGTAGAGAATTTTATCTTGGCAAATGATACTGCACCTTGGTGTCAGACATTCAGCTAGGACACAGCTGATAAGGCTGGACCAATCGCGTGCATGGGGGCTGCCGGGAGCCCTCACACGCCCGATGCTGGTGCCAATATGGGAGTGCTGGGTGTGCCCAAAAGCCTGCGGGTGCCCTTGTGGGGGTTCGAAATACATGGGTTTCCACATATGATGATGAATATCTGATTATACTGAATTTGGTTAAATGTCAGGTTTTTTTATATTTGATCGCATACTATATGGAACTATAAGACTCAATATAAACGAAGAGGCGCGGAGTTACCTCACTGTACCAGCTGTAACAACTAGAGTCTTCAATGGTTATTAATAACGTCGACAAATCGTGGCATCCCCGATGACTACTCTCTATTGGGCGCTTGTAAAATGCCCCAAAAGAAGCTTCAACAAATAAGCCTTTCTCCATACGCCATTTTGATAGCCAATGCTCCCCTGAGCTTTTTCTTTTTCGTTTCAAATGCATGCATTCTTAGAAACACACTTTCTGATGCCTTTCGTCACCGACTCCTACTACTGTCATCTCTGGCAACACAACTAATTCTACTCATTTAACTAATACACTGGTCATGTTTGGCGCTCTTCGTGTGCTGAATACGTCGACCAAATAAGGCTTACATCCAGTGACCCAGTGGAAGCTGCTTCGATTGCATGGTTCAATTTCGTAGTTCGCCGGTTCAGGAGTTTTGGAGTAAACAAAAACCGTATAAAGACCTTTGTCCACGTCGCAGCATTTTATATTGTTTCCCAGTGATTTCCCCTGGCCCCACATGTTCTGACTTTTTAACACTTTTCTGTAGGCTTTTTAAAATAATCTCATTTTCAAGTGGCCTCCCTATGCTCTCTATCGAAGAGACCATCATTCAACGCCACTTCACTCCTCGCTGCTCGTATATTAGATGACGCCTCCAATCCCCTCTATTCAAGTTTATCTAAGTGTAAATCTCTTCGACCAATCCGTAGGCAATACCTACAAGAACGGCGGCATATCGCAATTCGGTCATTTCTTAATTGTCCCGATTTGGCAGTTCCACCGCAGCAGGTAAAGCAGGAACTAAAAGTAAATTTTCATGTGTAGCATTGTCATGCTATTTTTATGCTGAACGTTTTGGTCCTCCTTGTAACATCAATGAAGCGCTGTCCATTATTATTGTCTCGGCGCGGCCCCACGGTGTTGGGAACAGTTGGTGGAAGGCCTTCCTGGCGCTGTCGACACTCTGTTATACTTCCTCCATGTCTTGGTTGTTTGGAAGGATAGTTGAATGCAGATATTTTAAGGCTAAGAAGATAATATATATATATTGGAAACTGCGTAATAAAACGCGCTAAGCAACTCGGAACACCATACTGAGAATTAATTATTCTGTTCTAAACATCAAATCAATCAGAAGTATTGTTTATACCGCTGATAACCGGTTGCAAGGTATGAGGTGCGTCTCGCAGGACACCGATGTCGTCTGCGAATTCACGGTTCCCAATAGGAAAATCCAGGGGCCATTCCGACATCGTTTTAGTCAGCGAGAGCCTGGTGCATTACCCAGTCCACCACGTAATTGAACAGAAACGGGGACAGGGGGTAGCCCTGCCAGACGCCAGCGTTTAGGGGGATTTCTACGGATTCTTCACCGTAAATACGAACTCTCGCTCGGGTGGCTGAATAAAGCGACTGCCGAAGATCCCCCAGTTTGCCGTGCATACCCTCCGCTTCCATTGTTGCCAAGAGTTACTCCCTGTTGACCGAGTCGAATGCCGACGCTTGCCGGATGCTAGCCGAATGATGCGGAAGAGCTTCCCAAGGTCTGCCGTGTAAGCCGCGTTCTCCATGAATTCTGCGACATCATACCAGGGCTTGTTGGGGGGTTATCTCTGTCGATCTGGTAGCCTGCCGTCGGAGGTGTTCGTCGTGCCTAACGGACGTTTTGCTGGTTCGCAAGTATGAGCAGTGCGATGTCTTCGGAGAGGAATTTGGGTGGGGTTTGTCAGACGGGTTGCCAAGCGTATCCTGAAGTGCTCGCGGACGATAGTTTGGTCGGGGGTGTTCTTGTCTCCGCATCCCGGTATGGTCTGCAGTCATCGATTGAAAATGTCCAACGCATTGGTTACATGCCATATTCAAGACCTTTAATTCCTTTACCACGTGGTCTTATTCTGCTAAACTAGTGGTCAATAATTTTATTTCATGGGTCGATGCTAAGACAACAGGGTCGGGAACATTTATAAACAATCTAAACATAAAAACCTTCGTGCATGCCTGCATAATTCCCCTGATTGTATATTGTTCCCCAGTAATTTTCCCCGGCCTTAAATGCTCTGACTTTGTAACCCTTCATCGACTTTTTAAAATAATCTCGTTTTCTAGCGGTCTGCCTATTCTCTCTATCAAAGAAATCATCGTTGAACGCCACTTCAATAACTGCTCATTAATCGCTGCCCGAATTTTAAATGACCCCTCCCATCCCCTCTATTCCAGTTTATCGGAATGTAAATCTCTTCGACCAATGCGCCGTCCATACCGGTCAATTCCAACAAGAACGGCGGCATATCGCAATTCGGTCATTCCCTATTTGTCCCGATTTTTAGTCTCACCAGAACAGGTTAAACAGGAACTACAAGACAATTTTCGCATCTAATATTTGTTATCCTGCCTTTTTTTAATGCTGAAAGTTTTGGTTCTTTTGCGAACCTATGTTCTTGTCACTATCCCCTTCTACAGACCTCCTGAGGGGCGAGCCTAGCAATGCGACGATTTCCACTCGTGGACGAAAAAATGGGGATTTTCACCTTAAAAGCAGAGATCTTTTGGTTTTGTTGATGCTCTAGCACGTTTTACTCCCGCAAGTCTTTGAAAACGAGGCTATTTGCACCGAAGAACATCTTAGTGTATTTCTCAAACCTTCTTTAACACCCGAAAACGATTCTCTCATTCGTAGGATGCTTGTGTGAAATACAAATACTACGTTTGTCTACGACTGTTTGAGAAAACATGCATATTTTTACGTCATGCACAACATCGGATTTATGTGTTGAGGGGGTGTTATTGCGCGTTCTACTGCGATGATGCGAATCCCCTGGTTTTATTATAATCTAGAAACCTTCCGCGTTACTGGTTTACTTTTATGGAATAAATGTCCATACTTTTTCTTAGACGTGTTAGAACTGCAAGTGACGTTTTTGGCATGGCGTTTTACCCCAATAATGACAATATATTCAGCCTTATTAGTGTATTTATAAAGGGTGGATGCAGGATGCAAATCGAGCTTCAAATATTCGCAGTAGTCATTAGTTTTCAGCGTCGTCGTCGTCGGTGTCGTCTTCGTCGTCATCATCATCAATATAATCGAAAAGGGATTCCTCAAACTTATCTTCAACGCATTCTTCGAAGGAATTGGCACAATCATCATCTTCGGCGTCAGTGTCTTGACAGTCCTTCTTCGCAACTATGCACTCGTGGAACAGTTTTTCTTGAATGGTCAACACGCACTTCTGTTTTTTTTCTTCGCATTGCGTAGAAATGTCTTCGCAAAGCAGGTGACACGTCTTCAGCTGTTGTTTAATTGATTCTTCCACTTCTTGAGCGCGACTGACTGCCCCAATTGTTACAAGCCCGAGCAAGTAAATACTTAATAGATGCATGGCAAATGATCCGTGGACCGGAGTGCCACGATTCAGGTTAGCTGTGCCGCCAGGGGCAAATATAACGGGCACCAGCAGATGAAGGTCCCAGCTGATGGCTATCGAAACGGCGTAAAACCATTCCGTAATTTGAAGCTCACCCAAATGCGTGTTCAGATAATTTGCTCTCTTCTGGTTGTTGTGCTCGTTGCCTCCACTAGCGCCCTCGATGACACCCAAGTGAAGGCCTTCAAGGTGAAGTTCGACAAATGCGATGGCCTCTGCGAAATATATAACAAGGAGGAATGTCCCAAGAAGATTGAGAGATGCCAGTACCTCGCTCGTGGGTACGTTTACGATGATTGCATGGGCGAGGAAGAGCAATGCGTTACCGGTGGCAAGACTGATTGCTACAAAAACTTCATAAAGTGCGTGGAATCCTATGCCAAGGACTAAGACTATCACATCTCACTCGAATTTGTCCATTGCGAAATAAACGAAAACAAATTGAATGCTTTTGATGTTTTAAAGGGTGACTTGTTTGGTTGCTGTTTTGTGCAGCTTATTAAGTCGTGCTGTTATAAGTTGTTTTAACAGTCCAACTTTGTTGGAATGTCGGAAAACTGTTTCTTTCATGTATCATGTTTGTAATCTTTTGATTTTTGAAGACTGACATTTTTAAAAAGGTTTCTTGGTATTATATTTGTTGTTACCCTTCGAAGCCTGAATAATATTGTGAGTTTTTGCGGCGAACCTATTGAGGCAGTGGTCCTACCTAACCGGTCGCTTGTACCTTGTCCAGTATTCATATTCAGTGGTAGCATATTTAACGGGTATAAGACTGAGCTATTGAGACTTTTAATTGCATACACATGCGAAAGATATCAAAGTATGGACATGCAATATATTATCTTCTTTTTTCGACGAAACTGCATGGTGAGCCCAAACGCGATCGTCTTGGGGTGGGGCATCTGTTTCGTCTGTCTCGCGGAAGTGTCCTCGGTCGTAGGCCACCCTCCAAGCTCGAGGGCAGTTTGGATTAATCTTCGCGTTTAAATTGGCTCGGAGGAAAAAAATGGTCGGAATTGGTTATATCATCAATGAAGGAACTTCTTTCATTTGACGGGCCACGATGCCTCTAAGCGCCCTCAGATTGATTGCGAAGACTGAGATCTTCCTCCAAGCTCTACTTGAATAGGAGTTGGTCATAATGTTGACAATGAAAAGAACCGTCCTCTAGTTCTATTGTCTTCGTCATTCGGTTGCCCAGACGCCTCGGCATATTGTTCGATGCCTTTGCAGAAGGTCTCCTCGGCCGTGCTGACGCAGCATGGGTTGGACCAACGCGATTTTTGTTCTGGGCTTTCGTCCGACGACGCGTGTACCCTATTTCGGTTCCGAAGAAGCAGACGTTGGTCCTTGTAGATCAGAAGATTCCACATTCGTGTCCTGGGATTCTCGCCATTAAAGCATGTTGAAGGCACCAGAAGATATAAAGTCATCGATCGCTGGTGTCTGCTACGGATCCCGAAACCTGACTGGCGCGAAATACTCCCTATTAACGAAATCAGGCGTCGATGTTCAGACGCGGAGAAGCTGTCAACCCGTGTTTCGGCCACGTTCTGCGCCGCCAAGCGACAGAGCTCACCATACACAGGCTGGTTCTGCTGGGCCGATGGACCTTCTCCACCTTTTAGGAGGGCGTGGAGTAATTAGAGCTGCAGAGGTTCTAAGAGATGCCTCGTTGCAGACAGAACTGTATCTGTTGTCACATTGCCTCCGGTCATCTAGCGTTGGCGGCTACTATCTGCGACATCCATGAAGGCGGCTAATTCCCTGGCATGAGCTAACCGAATAAAAGAATAAAAAGACGGATCAATATTGTCAAGACTACAACAGATCTACATTAACGGCTACGGAGATCCACGAAACCCATATCGGAAAATAATTACTAAAAACTTCGACGATTGCGGCGTTTCGTACCCGCCATAATAAAGAAACTGCTCCACATGTCTCCAAACCATCTCGAATTTCTGTTCATCCGCCAACAGAACGTCGATAGGGTAGCCACAGATAAGTATTCAGTCGGATCTACCGATGATTTTGATTGGTCCAACTCGAACTGACGCAACATTGGAAAGCCTACAAATCGTTGCACGGATGGGGTGGAATGCACCTTTTAAGAAATCAGCGCCGTTATTACTCCGTGCTTGAATTTACTGGTTTAAATTTCGCTTCAAACTTATTTTCGAGTATATTATGTTACCATTCAACTCAAGACACAATCATTCGTCAAAATGTAAAAAAAGTTGTTCGTTTATCTCTCTTAGCGCATATGACATCTCCTACTTAATCTATCCCTGTCTGGATTGATGGAAATCACACCGAATAATTGCCTTTTGTCTGGAATTTTATTTGTAGCTGAATCGGTGAAACTTGGACTCCTAGAGACTTTTAGAACAAGAAAAGAAACAAAATTAGAACACACTGGTTCTATTGCGACTTAAAAAACCCTCGGCCTTATATTCCATACTAACTTTACAGTGCATATACGGGAATTTCGTTGTAGATAAATGGAATCTGGCTCATTTCTGATAAACAATATCGATATGGGATATCCATTCCGTATTACCAAGGGACTATTGAACATCACAAAGGCCTATCAATGGCCGCCATTACGCGTTTGCCAAACTTCGTACACTTCAAGGGTGTAATTTGCCTTTCTTGCAAATTTACCTAGTTTTATTTCGTTCATTCTTGTTCAATTATTTTACACCTGCTATGTACAATCGCAACTTCTTATATATTTTTGTCTGTTGTAACATTTAATGCTGAAAGTTCTGGTCCTCGTGACCTTAATAAAGCGAATACCATTATTATTATTATTATTATTATCACACGCATATCCTGTAGGCGTCTCCGAAAGATTTCTTAAATAAGCAAACAATCTAAGAAACTTTTTTATTGAGTGATATATTTTTTCTTATAGAAAATTATATGTTGTCCTCGTGACCTCAATAAAGCCACTACAATTATTATTATTATTATTAGATGTCATTAGATTATAAGTTTTTAAGGTCACGTTGCGCCACATTTAGGCATCTTGACTTGGTGTGCAGTCGGCAAAATGGAAAATTTAATAATTGACGGTTCTAAATACGAAGGTGTATGTGAAATAATTTCTTTATTCGTCAGGGCGGTCAAATCCTCAGAAATTCCGTTGCGCTTGCTGCTGTATCTAATACTTACTTGGAGGTTATCCATATCCGCGCGGGTCGTCGGGTACCAGGATTGAGGTTCGATTTACGATTCTTAATATTTCTATAGTAATCAACACATCGCCGGCTTAGAACTTGCTTCAGAGCTTTGCGATGGGCAAATTGGTGGTTGTCACCCAAAATCAACGCAAATCAACATAAAACCACGCGATATTATATGTGGAAATTATCGTTGTGATACCAGAACAGCTGGGTAAATATTCGCGTACTTATTGAATCCATAGTTCTATATCACTTGTGATGCAAATAGGCATCCCAATCCTTGCATTTGGGAATGTGGCAAGTACAGTTTTAATTGGCGGAGGAACCGACGCTTGTTTCGCTCCACCCGTCGATTACATGATAGAGATTACGGCGTTTTATTACAGAAAACTTGGGCTCCATTTTGAAGCGGAGATCCTGCAACGGTTAGCAGATTTTGTTTGATGATTTTGCTTGCAGCGGTTATTTCCCACAGGGTGGTGGCTCGGCACGATTAACAGTGTTTCCCATTGAAAAAAATCTCACCGCTTTCCAGTTAAATGAAATGGGGACTGTTTTACGGATTTCTGGTTATACTTTAGTTGCGGGAAAGGTTAATATAAAGGTAACCCATTCCAACGTCGTCTGTCTGTAACTTCAGGTCGCCGATGAGATGCGTAGTATTGGCCTTGAAATTCTGGGTGAATATTTCCCGGATGCCAAAATCGAAATTGATATCTTTAAAGCGCCTGACAATCGCCATCGTGCAAATGCTTCAGCTTTTTTGTAAGCTTTGGGTTTTTTGTGGGTTCAAATTGACCGTTGTCAAGTTAAATTTCGTTATCGATAGGACCGTTCAATGGCCACCACTACACGTTTGCCAAACTTTCTATACATTGGGTGTTTCATTTGCGTTCTTCCTCATTTAAATCTTTGATTTGTCCTGTATTCGTGTTATCGTAAATTGTAATGCTGGCAGTTGTGGTCTCCGTGGCATAATGCAGCCATTATTATTAAACTGTCTTTGTGAAGAAATTTCTGTTCAGGTTTATTGCCCACACTTCAACGGGCTGCAGGCTGTGCGTTTCCAGAATAGGCGATCCGCGTGGGCCTCCAATTCGACAATTGGTCTCTGATGCCATTGAACAGGATCTTATAACATGCATTAAAGCGGGGGCTTGTTGTGATTCTCATATGCAGGACCAGTTAATTTTACCAATGGCATTGGCTCAGGGAACCTCGACAATACGGACAACGTACCCCCTTACACTTCACACGCAATCGGCTATTTACGTCGCCGAAAGTATGCTTCAGTCGGTGAGTTAGGGGATTACGGCTTATGTTGTTTATTTAATATCTCTCAAGTTAAAAAACGATTGTCCATGCATCTATTTTGTTAATTTCCTCGAAAAAATCCAATTGATGTTATAAGAATACGTTGATGACAATAATTATAAAGAAATCAATGTTAATGTATCGTAAAGTTACTTTTGGCAAGCCATTTGGATATGCGTCGCCGTGTCTTCCGGAAAGACTCCAAATTCTAGTTTCGCTTGCGCTGATCGGTGATTTATTTGTAGGTCAAATTCGAACTTCAAGAGATACCTGATACAGCTGCCGTATTGCTATCCTGCACTGGAGTCGGTATGGAGCAACACCATTGATGTGTATATTCGCAGAATTGGGGAATAAATACCTATCTCGTTATTCGAATTTCTTTTAAGACGAGATGCCAGGGTCATGTGTATATGGGGTTCGTAATTTAGCCACCACACACTTGTCGGGGGAGTAGGTGGTGCAGTAAGACTGGGTTTGCCTCTTCGGCCAATTCATTTATCGTCGTTTTTTACATGCTTTTTTTGGTTATTCGACCCTGAAGACTTTTAATTGCATTCACATGCAAAATATATCAAAGGATGATACCTTAAGCATTGAGAGCCCAAACGCGATCATCTTGGGATGGGGCGTCTTTTTCGTCTGTCTTGGATGATACACTGGCGGAAGTGTCCTCGGTCGTAGGCCAAGCTCGAGGGCAGTTGGGATTAATCTTGGCGTTTCAATTGGCTCGGAGCAAAAAAGGATCGGAATTGGTTCTATCACCAATGAAGGAACTTCTTTCACATGACGGGCCGCGATGCCTCTGAGCGCCCTCAGATTGATTGCGAAGACTGAGATCTTCCTCCAAGCTCTACTTGAATAGGAGTTGGTCAAAATGTCGACAATCAAAAGAACCGTCCTCTAGTTCTATTGTCTTCCTCATTCGGTTGCCCAGACGCCTCGGCATATTTCTTGTTCGATGCCTTTGCAGAAGGTCTCCTCGGCCGTGCTGACGCAGCACGGGGTTGGACCTACGCGGTCTTTTGTTCTGGGCTTTCGTCCGACGACGCGTGTACCCCATCTCGGTTCTGAAGCAGCAAAGAGTCGATGCCTTGTTCCAGATCTTTGAATGACATGGATTGAATTGCTTTGACTTAATTTTTTAAGGGTAATAATGAAGTCAATCCATTGGACTCTGGATGTCGTAGTTCAGTCAACACTTGACTTCTGCAGATGTCACACCAACTTGGAGTTGAAGTGGGTTAACAAGTTTGATGGGAACCCCTTCGCGATTAATAGTCTTGGTGAACGCAAAAATGGTAAAATCATAATCTGCTTTCGTCGTTTGTAACACTTACGGCCACTTTGGATGCGAATCTGTGATCACCAATGCGTTGTATTTGTTGAGGGGTAGCCCCGAAACGTGCGCTTGCACACTCTGTCATGGTGGGTAGAAGAGCTATTCGCAGAAGTTTGGAAAGCGTTGTTTAATCCTTTAAGTCCAATCTCATCTCACGGCCTTAATCACGCCGCAGAAATACTTCCTGCTTGGCGCACTAGCTTCAGTTATTTTGACCGGTAATTGATGAAGGTGTACTGAAGTGGAGTTCTCGTCGACTTGTTCCATGCTCCTGCAGAGAGACAGGAAATCAGCGGCTGAATCAGATTCGGTGTTTGCAATGATGGTGCCTATGGTGATCTATTGCTAAACTAATTAAGAGGCGTTCTTTTGTTAAGTAAATCCTCCGGTTCCTCCTAGTCCATTAAGGCCTCGTTGACCCTTAAAGTCTTCCGGTTGGTGGGCATCGCGTGTCATAACAGTTGCCCATCGCCTTCAAAGTATTAATGCGAATGGGACAAAATTTACTCATGTGTTCTGTTTAGATTGTTTATAAATGTGCCTGACCCTGTTGTTTTAGCATCGACCCATGCAATAGAACTATTGACCACTCGTTTAGCAGAATAAGACTACGTGGTATAGGAATTAAAGGTCTTGATTATGGCATGTAATCAATGCGTTGGACATTTTCAATCGACGACTGCACACCATGCTGGGATGCGGAGACAAGAACACCCCCGACCAAACTCTCGTCCGCGCGCGCTTCAGGATACGCTTGGCAACCCGTCTGAATAACCCCACCCTAATTCCTCTCCGAAGACACGCACTGCTCATAGTAGCGAACCAGCAAAACGTCCGTTGAGCAAGACGTCGAAACGGAACTAGGAACAACGCGACGTCATCGGAAGGATTGCACCACCGAGAGAATGCTGCAACTTTCTGTGAAGGCCAGGGAAGCCCATCGGCAAGGTTCGCTCAACTGCAACACCTCCGACGGCAGGCTTGACACCCGCTCGACAGAGATAACCCCCCCTCCAACAAGCCCTGGTATGATGTCGCAGAATTCTTGGAGAACGCGGCTTACGCGGCAGACCTTTGGAAGCTCTTCCGCATCATTCGGCTAGCATTCTTTTGTTAAGTTAATCCTCCTAGTCCATTAAGGCCTCGTTGACTGTTTGAAATGAAGCTCTCGGTGAACGGGGTATTGTAAATGTTTCGGTTGATGAAAACATGTTTTCCATCAATTTCTTAATGAATGAGGTCGATGCGCCTTTTCGAAAACAAATGTCATCTATTTTATTTCCGAAGTTTGGCCTCTGGCATAGCAGGACTATAATAATAATAATTGTAGCGGCTATACTGAGGTCACGAGGACCGAAACCTACAGCATAAAACAAGACAGTATAACAAGTACTAGATATGAACATTTTCTTTTAGTCCCTGCTTCACCTGCTCTGGTGAAACAAAAATCGGACAAAGAAGGAATGATCTAATTGAGATATGCCGCCGTTATTGTGGGTTTTGAACGGTATAGCCTTCGCATTAGCCGTAGGGATTTACACTTAAATAAACTTGAATAGAGGGGATTTGAGGGGTCACTTTACATACGAGCAGCGATAGGTGAACAATTATTGAAGTGGCGTTGAACGATGATTTCTTGAATGGAGAGAATAGTTAGACTACTAGAAAACGAGATGATTTTAAAAAGCCTATGAACGGTTAAAATTTCAGAACATTAAAGGCCGGCGAAAATTCCTGGGGAACAATATACAATCAGGGGAATTAAACAGACATGAAACAAGTCTCTGAACCGGCGAACTAGGAAGCATAGGCAACGGCATTTACCAATGACATCATCTACATGATCACTCCATGATAACCGACTATTAAAAAGAACGCCGAGGAATTTCGATGTTGAGCTCGAAGCGAAATTATGGAGTGAAGGGATTTCAGGAATGTCAACATCGGCTGTCAGGGAAAATGTAATAGAAATGCAGTCTGATGCATTCAACAGAAGACCACTCTATACTTCAGAGGTCCGGCGGAACCACTTTCCGGTTTCGGAATAATTGACGAGCTGGGTGACAATCGGAGAAATCTCGTGGTGACGGATTTTCAGGATCGCGGGAGGGACCCAGTCAGAATCATAGATAATAATCATAATTGTAGTGGATCCTGATTATTTATTATCCAGCTAGGACAGAGGTTGAATCGTATGATACGTGGGAGCCACTGTTTACGATTTTTCTGTTTGATGAATAGATTGGGTTACTTATTATCCCGAAATATTAAGTTGTCAATTTGATGATGAACATTATGATCCTCTCCGACGGTTTCATATTTGCATTAGATCCTGTGAACCAAAAAAAGTATTCTCCGTAAACCATGCTAATTATGAATTCGCGGAAGACTTGAGCACAAAAATTTCAGTTAGCTCTGCTACGAATACGAATCAATTAAATAACGATTCCTGGGCGATGAGAACACAGAAAAGGTTTTCTTTAAACACCGTATGAACAACCCTTTCTCTTCGACGAGCACAGTTGCGAAGAGACGCTCAATTTTATAAAGAGCTACAACCTTCTGACAAGGTTGGTAAATTTCTGGCCGTTGGCCAGACCGCTCCAATTCCAAAGACTGACGTATAATTGGACTAACCGAGGGAGACTATCTCGACCAAAGACCTGACTAATGCAACGAATTCTCCCGGTGAGTCGCGTTACATCGAAACACACCAGTTCAAAGTCGGGTTTATTTAAATAATTAAAGTCAATACTTTAATTTCAACATCTTCGTCTATTCCTTTCATTAGTTTAACTCTTCTTTGTGTGCAATTACACAAATCGTGTACCTCTTACGGAATACAGGCTACAGACTCTGTAGTACAGAGGAACATTACAGACCCATCGAGTCCTTAAGGCAAGGCACTCTGTGACTTACCGTGAAAAGGAGGGAAAATGGGCGCGGAAACAGTTTCGATTTGAGGAAGCAAAGGGAGCAAGGGCTCATCCCTGATAACCGTCATGTTCTGAGGTCATGCTAAAGCTGCATCGTCCTTAGTCAATTAACGGATTTACACGGCCATTGAAGAGTTTTCTGCGTCTACTTCGGCAACGATTCGCGGAGGAGAAGTCAGTCAGCACTCAGAAGTCGGCATCTGTGATATAGCGGCCTTTATAGGTACGGACATTTTAGCCGCATAGCTCAGTTATTAAAGGAAAAGCGATAGCAAAAAAATGTTCACAAAAATGTTGATCTTTAAAAACCCGGTCCCAAACCCCATTCCGTCAAAAAAACGTATTCAAGACTAAAATAAAACGTTTAAAAACTATTTGGAATTTATTCGAAAGTTTGATACAAACATCACTGTATTAGAATAATATTTTTACTTCCACACACCTATTACAGGCATAATGGTCGAACAATAAGCAAGACTGTTTTTTCGAGCTGACCCGAAACCATGCATTTAATATCGTGTGTTATGATGGATAAAGTAATTGGAGCATTTATATTTTTCTATTCGTCATTTTCTCTGATCGGGAGCCATTCGTTGTTGCGTTTTGTACTTTTATTTAAAATGTTTACACCAATTCGCATAAAATCCTTACACAAAACTAGCAGACCGTTGGACGGGGGATCTTCGTATTCGATTGTTACGGTATCAGGTCGTGATTATCTTCCCCGTCTCACAATTTGAGAGGTATCACTAGTTCAAGGCTTTCCTGGAAATATATAGACCTTTCGTAGTACTCATATGATTGGTATTTCTCTGTTTCATTCTTACCAGACTTGATCAGTTGCTCCGTGTGCATATGTTCCTCCCAATAACTGTCACAGAGTCTCCTTATTTCACTCGTGATTCACGGTCTACCGTCATTTCCACACATGCGATATCTAATCAAGTCACTTTCATATAAATGTAATAAACATAGTCGACTTCAAGACCACAGTTTCAGGACAGCTACCCGGACCTTTATTCAAAGAGGACCCTCTGCGACAGGCACACGCGTATCACATACGCGGCATGTCGTGTGTTTATGGCCCGGATCAGGATTTTCGAATTATTAACCGTGTTATTTCTCCCGACCGTAGTCTTTCGAGATGGTGTCATTTTGATATTTGACCACGACCTCATTAACAACTCCTCGTGCTCTCCAATATTCAATCCAAATTTGGTTGCTGTCTCCTACTAAAGGCTTCGTGTGGGTTTTCCATGAGGTTTCTCGGGAAGATGTTTAGAGTTGGGGTCCCTCACCAACCGTGGGTGGGTGCTACAGCATCGGGCCACTCCGATATGCAAAGAATATAAATGCCCCTCAATCAATGTCGAGCAAAACTATGGGTATCAACTCTCCAATATTCTCAAGATACTTCTCAGTTCCTATCTTCTCATTCTACGGCGTCCCGGGAAGAGATGCTACTGTTGCTCTCCGAGCGAACGACATGATGAACTAGCCAGTTGGTAACCTCAACACAAACAAGCTACATATTGCCTGCTGGGATGTCAGAGCAATTATAGACATGGGAATTTAATGCATTATCGCCGGCACACTACATCCCGCCGCTCACAATTTCGTCCGGTAAACACTCGTCCTAAGCACATAAAGTTCTTCTTTTGTGCGGCTAGATTCTGCCAGTGGATAAGCCAACTTTTTAGATTTAGACGCCCACGCGCAACGACCGGAAGCTTGGTCTGAACAGGCTGTTCTGTTTCCACCCCGCAATCATTCTATAGTTCTATGCGCTCCACGTCCGCTTTGGTGGTGCCGACTCACGTTTTCAGATCTTTTAACCGCAAATCCCTCAGTCGGATAGTTATGCCTCTCCACTGGCACCAGAGAGTTTCTATAATCCTTGACACTTACATGCGACTTCTCCGTAGGCTTCTAGAGTTAAACACGAAACCCAAATGTGTCTCATCGCATATCGTTACCCTCCTCGCGAGTAATGGACGCTATTCGTCCGGTTCTTTTATCGCTGACGCATGCGGTCTCAAAAACGACGAAACAATAGGTTGTCAATCTACTGTTCAAATATATTTTATTGGGCCAATAAAGAATAATTTCAGTGAACTATTGTTTGTTTCTATTTAAAAGAACTTATACCTTCGTTTCAGATGAAGCGTCTACCGACAAAAATTATCGTCCGGCATTTACCACCGAGATTAACAGAAGAGGGTTTCAAAGAAATGTGCTCTCCCATCCCAGCCTATGATTATCTCCGGTTTTGTGGGCCCGACCCTTCCCTGGGAAGTTATGATTTTTGTCGCACTTACATCAATTTCTGCGATCCGCAGTCGGTTTTCGAATTTCGCGAAAGATTCACTGACTATGTATTTGTTGATTGTGAGGTAAGTAGCTAATGTTGATTCCAAATTTAAATGATTTTAAAGTATCACACTTCAGACTTGAGTAGGATTTCAATCTGCAACATTTACGGTTGTCCGTTTTGTGCACTTTATGCTCACCAATGTTAAGGTTGCGATAATTTCGTGACCCAGACGAAGTTCGGGAATCAATAATATGTTTTATTGCTCGAACAAGATTTAGTGGGTCGCCCGGGCCGAAAACTCTTCCAAGACATGTAGGTGCTATGCATGCGTCTGTCAGGTGGTGTCATCTAACTGCGCGGTCGAGTATATGTACTCATAATGTTGTGCTAGAAAGACGAGGCCGGCCATTTCTTTAAATTTCGCCTAGTATTAAGAAAGCCCTATTTATAATCTCAAGGGCAACGAAGCCAATGCGATTGTCGAATACGCTGTATTCCAGGGCACTCCAAACAGCGCCCTTGAGGAAAAAAAAGACAAGCGCCAGGGTACTCTAGAAGAGGATGTGGAATATCAAACGTATCTGGCATCCATTATCCAGGAGGATTCAACTTCCGCAGCCCCGGAAGCTCAGTCACAGAAGCCAGTCACCTCTGCAACCACCACTCCCTGGGAGATCTCTCTCACCGCTATTGAAAAGCGTGAGGCTCAAGCAAAATTCGTACGTTCAACCCTATCACTACTTGAATATATTTAGTACACCTCATTAAATCTGTTTTGTCTGGTTGAAGGAAGGTGAAACGCCGCTTACGAGTTTCCTGAATCAGAGAATTGAAAAGAGTAGGAAACGAGCTCTTGATGATATGAAATCATCCTCAAGTGTAACCAAAAGAAGCGCTAAGGCTATGCGCAGAAAGGCGAAGCAAAAACAGACTGTTGATGCAATGCAAAAAACGCCAACAGTTGCCTCGGGAGGTAAATTTGATGATGAATATTTTCCTGTAGTTTTTTTGCGATAAAGGCCCAATCTGATGCCACCCGTATTACTATCTGAAATTGAATGAATTTGTGGCGTGCCAGGAGTCGGTTTTAATGTTTAAGTTGTCCGTTTTTCGTTAAAAGGTGGAGGATTGCAGCGTTCTGCAGCCAGCGAGAAACCGTCGCACGTGCGTCGAGTAAGGCACGCGGCCGCCAAACAGCAGCGTGATTCGCCTGATGTGAGTTCTGTCGGACTGTCTTCATCAGCGGCTCATGGACAGAGTCAACCTCCTCCTCCTCCCCCTCTGCCGCCATCGACCAACAAGAACCCGAGGGGTGGCCGAAGAGGTGCAGGTCGTGGGAGAAGTGGCGGCAGTCACCACGGAGATGGGCCACCGTCGTATTCGTCACGGTACGTTCGCACGGTTTCAGTGGCTTCTATTTTGTTATCGGTTTTTGCTCGTTATATTCCAAAATCTCGCAAAGACATGCAGCACAAGGAGCTATTGAACTGGTGTTTCTGTGACGTTTGACACCATAAAAGGACACCCCCAACCGGTACTTGGTTTTTCGCAGTCAGGATAGGTAGAATGTTCCGTTGTTTTTTAACATTAGGAAACAGCAACTGTTGCTTATTTTTTACTTTTCTACGCCTACTTATGATCCCAGTTCATGAAATCAGGATTGTATTATTCAGCAATACTGTGGCACTGTAAACGCCACTATCTGTAAAAATTTTCAAAGAATCTTCATGTAGGATGAGTTAGTTTATCGGCCTTATAACTGGTTACTGTGACCCTTGGTCACTCGGTATCACACACCCACACACGAAGCCTCTATATCTCTCGGTCTTTTGTCATCAGGCACGCCGCCAACTCGGCTGCTGTCGCCGCTTCCTCCGAGGACAGCCCGACAGAGGCGGGACATTCAGCGAGGGGAGGTAGAGGCCGTGCCCTTGGTGGAAGTCGGGGTGGTGGCGGTTTCACTTCGTCCCGTGGCAATCGCGGCTCCTCTTCGAATGTCGTTGGCTTCAATCGATGAACGGAGAGACACCCTCTGTTTCAAACACAAATCCGACCCAACGCCCTCCTGGAGCGGCGGGCAGATTGACTATCCAGCTATTCCCGACAGTCAACTAAACAGTTACTTTTACAAGGACTTCATGTTTCTAATGTTTCACTGTTGGTTCATTAGTCGTTGGCGGTCTGTTATACTCTTACAATCGCACAGTGCCATTATCAGGCAACCTTACAACCGCTGATCTGGTCATCTTCTATGAATTACTTGGATATTCTACGTATCTCTTAATGTAAGAAAACGTATTCAATAGAGTTAGCGAATACGTTGTAGAGAGAAGCGATTTCACACATGGCATAAGATACTGGCTACGCCATGAGAGCGTGTGACTCATTTATTTACGTCACCAAAGAGTTTCGGTTATTTATATTCGAAACTGGGATTAGAATAAATCATCATAAAATGGTAGGCAACTTGAGGCACACTCGTTTCTTCGTCAATCACCCCACTCGAGTGAATATCTTTCAAGGCCAAGATTCAAAAAAACGTTCAGCTTTATAATGTAAACCACCTGAAGCGGATGCATGTATTCAGAGTAAGTGATAAGTCGCTTTATACTGGATTATTGTGCACCTTATCAAAAACAGATATAGAATAACAACGTAAATAGAAAACGAAATATAACTATTAAAAATGGCCGCATTCATTAGCTCGTAAAAAAAACAATACTATAGATGTCGAAGGTTTGCAATATGACGAAATTAGCGTTAACAGCGGTACTCCAAACAATTCGAGCATTGCAATAAAAACGGCCTCGTTTTTGGAAAAGGTAGGCGTCGTTCCGAGTCATGCGTCCGCTCCGTAGGCAGGATAGGTTTCAGCAAACGAGTGGTAAAATTAATTGCCAAGCAGCAATAAAATGTGTCGTCCTGGAAACTGCTGTCCAAAGTCGGAGGCGCTATCTTACTGGTACGAGTATCAAGATTTCTGCTCGCAATCAGACGTATTAACGGTGACAAGGTCATTTATAGACGGACCGGGTGGATTAATACCCGTTGGTTCTCCCGCCTTTGGTCTCCACCTGACATTCAGAGACAAACTGGCCAGGTCGCAACCTCATTACGAACAACAGGCATCAAAATGCCTGTTGGGATGTCAGAACAATTCTAGACATGGGAAGTTAATGTAGACGCACACCACATCCCTCCAGTCCAAATTTCGTTCCAAAAACCCTCGTCTAAGATTAGCTCTTACCAGAGGATGAGCCGATTTCATGGATGTCGCATGAGTTTCTACCAAAAACAGCTCTATATAATGTTGCGTTTCCTACGAAGAACAGGACCCACAATTTTGCGCTTCCATGCGAGCAAATATCTTCAAGGATGGATCTGAATGGTGATCATGAAGTAGTTAATGGCGTCCCTAAATTGGAAAATCCTCCTCACAACACGTAATCGCTTCAATTAGTCGAGAAGACCCCTTTCGACCCGATTAAGCAAGCTTTCCACGTAATGGGGGATGCGTAGATCAAATCCTTATGCAATTCATATATTCAGCGAATATTTTAATACGATAACAGGTTCCGTGACCAACCGATCGTATGTCCAATTTTAATATTCACATATCAAGTGACAGCAGGCGACTAAGCTATTCTCTGATCATGCGACACCAACACACCTCAGTTGGTTTCATTTCCGCAAGTGAATCGGTTTCAATAGTAACCATCCGCAGCCAAATGTGTCATGAGTTTGCAAACTTTGTTATTAGACAATAAATAATATTTGCGTGAACGACAACGGATTCATCACTCCAGTGAAGGAAACTTATCGTAATATCATCATATCTCTTACTCTAAGATAAACCGGTTTCATGGGGTTTGACATGCGTCTATTCTAAAATTAGCCAGGATGATGACTGCTGGATATTCGACAGTATGAATCGAGTACTCAATGTAACAAGGTGTTCAGCCAAACACGATTTTCAAATGAGTGCTACAAGATAACCGGCGGGTTTGGGCCGTTGCGCGCCGATCCCAGTTGCCTGGATGGGGTGTCCACAGAAGACGACCACGCACCGGTGTTTCACTTCAATCACATCCACGGTATAAGCTACCTTGGTTAGTCGACATCAGTAGATGCAGAAGGAGCATCCAGAAAATTCTCTCATTCTATGGGATAAATTAGCTTAATGTGGGGTTTACTATGCACAAAACAGTAATGTCAATTTTAAATTACGACGAATTACTTGTAATAAAAACTAACAGCTAAAATAACCCAGGAACCGCCAATATTCAGAATAAAACACTTGGTGAAGAATCTCGGATGGTTTGTGGCGCAAAATGGTATATACAGTAACGCATAATAACATGTAGTGGTGATATTAAAAGCTGACTTAGTTGTTGATACTGTCCTCCCAACGCTGATGGCGCTCAGGTGCAAAATCAACAATCCTTAAGTGAACCGCTTGGTACTTATCGTTCTTAGGAGGGATAAGGGTCTTCTTGAATATTACCCTATCGCCTTTAACGGGTACAACCTCCCCTTCGATGCTAAAGAACAATGAAGTACAAATAAACGTACTCGAAAATATGAACGAAGAGAAGTTCATCAGAATCCGTTTTCACAAATCCGTGTCCTTTTTCGCGACAGAAAGAATCAATCAAACCCTGTTCATCTGCAGCCTCCGCTGCTCTTGCACTTTGAGATATTGTCCTATTACGCTTATGAATAATGGGGCTTGGAATTATAAGCCTGGGAGATAAGCCTCCTCCAGTATCTGCCATTGTAATGTCCCAGTGGGAATGATATCTAGGAAAATGGGATTAGTTAATAGCAACCTGTATTCCGCCAGAGGGTTTTCCCAAACGTCAGTCAACTCCATGAATAAGGCGACTTTAATGGGCGAGTGACCTTTACTTAGTAAGGAAGATTGGTAGAAGGTACACGCATCGTGTAAGTGCACTTACGAAAGAAGATATAATAAGGAAAGCGATAGACGAAGAAGTTGGAACACAATAGGAGCTTTGGGCGAAAATGGGACGGGTCCTTATAACGGGTAACTACCCAACTGGTCCATAATGTGGGAGAAGGGAGGATGTCGCTGTAGGTCCTACAGTGTAGGATGTGTGGAGGAGGTTGAGCGGCTGCGGTTGCCGGTTGCGGAGAGTTGGGAGAGCGAAAGGCATCCTGTATGACGGGAGAAAGTGAGTTGCCTCACTTTGAGTGAACCAGAGGGTTGTAAACACCATCAGATCGAACTTCGTTCCATGGAAAGATAGAAAGCAAGATGGCCGCCTCTTATCCTATCATCTCGTTCGTTACATAGCCCTCTCTCTTTGAAAGCCACTGTCCTCAGTGGCTGTGCTGGTTTGGGTGCGGAAGAAGTGGAATCCCAGTACTGTGAGTCTAGGGATGTATGGCGTTGCGATGAGATTGCTATTGTGGTAGAAGGTAGACGTGCGAGGAGCGTAAAGGTAAGTAAACGTGGTAACTTTCACGTTCGTCACCGCTATCACCAAATGTAATGTCCCAGTGGGAATGATATCTAGGAAAATGGGATTAGTTAATAGCAACCTGTATTCCGCCAGAGGGTTTTCCCAAACGTCAGTCAACTCCATGAATAAGGCGACTTTAATGGGCGAGTGACCTTTACTTAGTAAGGAAGATTGGTAGAAGGTACACGCATCGTGTAAGTGCACTTACGAAAGAAGATATAATAAGGAAAGCGATAGACGAAGAAGTTGGAACACAATAGGAGCTTTGGGCGAAAATGGGACGGGTCCTTATAACGGGTAACTACCCAACTGGTCCATAATGTGGGAGAAGGGAGGATGTCGCTGTAGGTCCTACAGTGTAGGATGTGTGGAGGAGGTTGAGCGGCTGCGGTTGCCGGTTGCGGAGAGTTGGGAGAGCGAAAGGCATCCTGTATGACGGGAGAAAGTGAGTTGCCTCACTTTGAGTGAACCAGAGGGTTGTAAACACCATCAGATCGAACTTCGTTCCATGGAAAGATAGAAAGCAAGATGGCCGCCTCTTATCCTATCATCTCGTTCGTTACACCATGGTATTTCAAAAAGCGCAAATAATAGTTAAATAAAGCGCTTAACCGAGTGTAAAAGAACAAGCCAATTAAACTAATTGAATTTTGAATGTAAGGTGAAAAGAATCATTTCTAAGATTGGTTTCAACTAAAAAATATTTTTAAATTTTCAGTTGTATCCGAACCGATTAAATTATCGTTACCAAATCTAAATTACAAGACTGCATAAAAACGTTAAGAATTCGGATTGTCTTTGTTAATTTCGTCTTCAGAATTAGACGGAGCTGTCTGTAGTTGGCATGGTAATACTGATACCTGGATTCCGTTGTGAACCCGCAAAGCCAAACTGAGTCCGTTGAGACTGGTCATTATTTAATTTTATCAGTGAGGCTTTTGTGGTTCCGCAAACACAAATTCCCGCAAAAGTGTTTGTCGGTATTGAAGACAATCCGTTACACTTATAACTGTTTCCTCGATTCGTAAATGCACGTAGGCAGAATGGTTTAAAAAGCCGCGAGTATGGCGGAATTTCACCAGGAACCGCGAAAGGAAGTCGAGTTGCCGGATGTCGTCTTCATTGTATTGAGAAAAATTACATTAATCAATTGGTTTCGGTCTGTGAATCATAGTACTACTAATAATAAATTTACAAACCTATATGTATTACTTATATTTGTTGGCGATTCGCAAAAATTAAAAATTAAATGACAAAAAAGTCGATATGTGTGTTTTTTCGGCCTGGCCACCCGGTATAACTCCTAAACCACATATTTGCAAAATTCGGGGGGGGGGTGTAGAGGATAACTATCTTAAGTAATTCCAAATAAGGGTTTTAGTAACCTTTTACATACTTTAACATAGCTTTGTTAGTTCTCATCTCGATTAAGAGTTTTGTTTTAATATCACCGTGCTAAAGCGCGGACTTTTCGGGACGATCGATCACGCTATCGTGAGCTTTCTGAAACCATTGATACTTGTGTGAATTCTTTTTCTATTGAGGAAAATGGTGAAGCAGATGACCGAAAATATCCTGCCAGAAATGGCCGTAATAAACGGATCCTCTACGAAGACGTCGACGACGAAAGGTCGACCGGAATCTTCGCACGAGGACGTCGAAGAAGATGGAGAAACAACTGCCGCGTATACGGAGACGTCGACGACGAGACGTCAATGCGTTCCCTATCGGCGAGCAAGAGTGAAGAAACTGGAGAAAATGCTGAGGCAGGCAAGACTAGATGATCTTGAGCAGCGGATCCTAACGCCGAACAAGACGCTATCGTCGCCTGTAATACTAAGGCAAATGTTGGCAAGAAGACGTGAGCTCGACCGTCGGAACAGGATGAAGACGGACCAGACGTTACCCGAGAAGCTTCTCGCATCGATGCTGAAGCAGGGTCAGAACTCGTCCTTCGTTACCCCGGCTGACGAACAAGAGTCGTTGCCTTCTACCCCGGAAGAAGAACCAGCGTCGTTGCCCAGTATCCTTGTCTTTTCCCAACGACCATATTGCCTAAATCTCGTTACTCCATGTCCTGCTAGAGTGAATGAAGTCCTTTTGCCCCCTAACGTGTTCTCTTCTCTCCACAGGGGGTCTTCAGAATTCGAGGAGTTCGTTGCCTGGAACGGGTTCGTAGAAAGGCACGATCACCAAGGTTTAAGGTGGTGGTGCACGTTAGCCAATGGGATGCTATTGCTCTAGATGTCATGCTTGTGATAGGAATAAACAACGTGTCCAAGATAACCTACGAGGAAAGCACTCACAGTGACCCTTTTTACATCATCTATTAGAACCTTATCGATGACCCACGGTACTGACTATGCTGAATATGCCTTTTGGTCCTTGGGATATCAGAAAACTTTATAAATCCCCAAATCTATTTTTGGCGGAGCTAATTTTCGCAGGCCGGATCTATTAACGTTTATCATTGATGATTGCACTTCGCAACTATCCATGTTGAACGTAATCGGTGCTAATGTCCAGGTAGTTGAAATGTCTTTAAAAGTTTACCACTGTGTACGAATACTGTTTATTTCGTTTTGCCTGAAGTATTTAAGAAAAATTAAACTGTTATATCAATATATACGAATAATTGATTTTTTATCGTATCTGAGTAGGACATTGTGTTTTGTAGACAGCGTTGATTAATCAGACCACACAACCTTACTATTTGCAAGCGGTTAATTTGAAGTCCGTGAATACAGTTATTCCGATTGTAAAATGATGTTAGACTACCCAAAGTGTCGAAAAGATAGCGAATTAGTTGAAGAGTTTTTCGGAACAAAAGTACACGATCCTTACCGTTGGTTGGAGAATCCAGACTCTGAAACCACTAAAGCATTCGTGGACGCAGAGAATGCGATTACAATGCCGTATATTAACTCTTGTCAGTTCAAGCAACAGATAAAATCAAAGTATATAGGTTAATCTGTGTTAATTTCTAGAATTTCCGAGCTTTGGAACTATGAAAAGTATCAATGTCTGTTCAAACGTGGATCACATTATTTTTACTTTTACAATAGTGGATTGCAAAATCAATCGTATAATGATATTCATAACTTTAAATGTTATTTTTTAGTGTTCTGTATATCATGGATGGACTAAAGGAGAAATCTCGTGTGTTTTTTGACCCGAATACACTTTGTTCCGATGGCCTTGTTTCCCTGAATACTTACGGGTTTTCCAAAGACGGTGAATATTTCGCATATGGTCTCAGTAATGCGGGCTCCGATTGGGTAAAAATTAAGGCGAGTTCCTTTCCCCAAACTTAGGCCCGTCTAACATCGTCATTTGTACGGTTGTCTCATAACAGAGTATGAGAGACTTCATGGATGCCGTGGTTAATCATATTTGAATCAAGAGCGTATCCTCATATATTAGCCGTCGACTAGTGTTTCATCCAGGTCAATTGCAATGTCATCTCATTTTCGTATGTTCGCGCTTAATCCTAATGTCATTCTTACATTGTAATCGCTTAGTGTTAGACTTTGCAGATTTTTCTCGTTTTGTATAGAAAATGCTGTGTTTAATATTGGGAATTTCTAGTCACTTTGTTCGATTCTTCGATCCCTTCTAGGTGCGTAAAGTGGAAACGGGCAAGGATATGGAAGACACTATTGAACATGTAAAGTTCTCCAACATATCATGGACTCATGACAACAAGGGATTTTTCTATTGTGTAAGCGCTCATATCTTGGTCTAAGGAAACGCGGTGTGAAAATGGTATCGATTTTTTTATTTATTTAGTGTTACCCCGATGCTGCCGAAAATGCTGACGGTACCGAAACGAACTCGAATGAGAACCAAAAGCTGATGTATCATCGTTTGGGAGAGCCCCAATCTGCCGACACCCAGTGCGCCGAGCGACCGGACGAACCCAAATACATGAGGTACCAGCGGTTCCTTCTTTTTTGTAGCAGAAATTTGTCGGAAAAATTCGACAGCTTAAAGACTTAGTATTTCTACACCTGGCCTTTTGCTGTTATTTTTTGGTATCATGTTTGCATCGGACCATTGTTTATACGTGTAGCCAGATTGGCGTGAACCACGTGCTTAATATTATCTTGCTTTAGCTCGGCCCAGATGTCCGATTGTGGTCGCTATGTTTTTGTGACTGTCCACTCTGGCTGCGAACGCAATAATCTCCTCTACTATGCTGACCTTGAGAAAGTAGGCTTCTGCATTTCCGGTGAGCCTGGTGGTGGCCGTTTGCCTGTTATAATTCCCGTTATTATTGTAAGGCAATCAATCGTCTCCATAAATATGTATGAATCTATTTTCATTGTCATTAATGCATGAACTCGGCTTAAATTTCGAATTGTAGTAGCATCAAAACATTTTTGTTTAGCATTCTGAAAACGCCCAGGTTTTGTTATCCGCCAACTAATTATTCGCGCTCTATTTTTTTCTATTTTAGAAAAACTCAATTTAATCCCCATTCTCGACACGTTCGAAGCGGTATTTGACTATATCACCAATGATGGGCGTAAATTGGTTATTCAGACCGACCTTAATGCTCCAATGTTCAAGCTCATCACAGTAGATTTGGATAACACTTCCCGAGTAAGTCTAATACATAAAAAGGACATTTCACCCATTAGAATCTTGGAATCTGGTAGCTATCTGTATGAAATTTACACAGTTCAATCGACACAGATTGGCTTTTCCAATAATAAAGCAATTTTGCCCGATTTGACCATATTGTACCGGATCGACTGACGTGCTCTGTTTGTTTTTCCAGGATAAGTGGACCGATCTGATTGCTCACAACGAAAACAGTCTGCTAGATTGGGCTGCCTGTGTCAATGACAAAGATCTCATTGTCTGCTACATGAAGGATGTCAGCGTAAGCTCTTCTGTCTGTCATCTTTGGCTGCGTCGGACTCTTAGCGTGTGCTGGCTGTTTGTATTTTATGTGGTCCTTTCTGCTTTATGTGCCCCAGGCAGCTATCTGCGCGTTTTATAATGCAGTCGGTGCTTCAGTTTGGTTACAATGTGTGCAACTTGGTTTCCTAAATGCGTGCGAACGACAATCACAAATGTTTGAAGCTACCAGCTTTCCGAAAGACTTGACTGCAAATTACACGCAAATAACTGCGCCAATATTCTTGCCACCTGTTTTCACAAATTGCAAGCACCGAATGCGTCAATGCGTTGCAGTTCTGTTGCACTACTGCTTTGCCTGTTTGCACCAATTGTACCCGTTCTCGAAGTAAGAGGTCTCTGCCGCACCTAGACCTCCCTGACTGTCGTCTTCAACTGCAAATTTGAAAATAAATCTTTCCTTACTACCCTCCACCGCTACCACAAATTAGAACCGACTCTCAGTGCATTCTCTCGAGACGGGCAGCAAGGTGAAAGACATTCCGATCGATGTTGGCTCGGTGGCAGCATTCTCAGGGCAAAAGGACGACACTATGGTAATGTGTTAAATGCTAAATGTTGCAACATTTTGTTTGATCCGGTTGAATCTCCGTCGTCATCAACTATACAACAACGTAATGTTACAAACTGCCTCATGTTACCCTCTTCGTGTTCTACTGTATGCTACACGGTGTCACGCCCTGGATTGCGATTGTTATCATTACCATTTTCCGGCACATGGTCTTATACAATAGAGAAATATGCCCCTAACAACGTGCATCGATAGTCTTGTGGTTAGCATCCTCTCGATTGACGAGGGACCAGGGTTCGGGTGGCAGTGGGGACACCGTCGCAGCCCCCATGAAGCCGGGTTATCTTCTAGTAGTAGGAGATTGCCGCCGAATTTGGATTGTTGATACCCACAACCGACACGCCAACTAATTTGGGAAATATTAATTTTAGGTATTTTTCCAATTCACATCATTCCTCACTCCTGGCATTTGCTACTCCTATGACATGACCAACGCCAATGCAACTCCCGAAGTAGGTCTTCGTTTACGTATCATTATTAATATTGCTATTGAGGCCTTATTCTAAGCTTGTATTATTTGCGCAGGTTGTCTTTACGACCAAAGTGAGGGGACTTGATCTCTCCAAATTCGAAGTGAAACAGATCTTCTATACGAGCAAAGATGGCACTAAAGTTCCAATGTATATAATGCATAAGAAGGTATGTTGACGGGTTTACCTGGTTATGGCCGACCGTTTTTCCTTATGTGCCCTTATTACCAAGACGTGTATTCTGAACGTCCCTAACCAACAAAATTAATTTTAATGGGGCGACCGACAAAATTTTTAAAAAGTATTTTGCGATTTATATGGTGAATGTAGTGTCCTTGTTAATGAGAGTCTATCATATAATTCAAGATCTATCTATATAATAATAATAATCACGAGGACTACAACTTTCAGCATAAAACAAGACAGTATAAAACAGTAATATGAAAGTTTTCTTTTACTTCCTGCTCCACCTGTTCTGGCAAAATAAAGAATGACCGAATTGCGGTATGTCGCCGTTCTTGTGGGTATTGAACGGTATAGCCTACATATTGGTCGAAGAATCGCGGGAGGGACCCTGTCCGGGCCAGTCGCAGCTCTTGAGGCAAACATTTTGGATATGGACGATTAGTTAGCGGGTAGGAAAGCGCTGGGATTAAGAGATGGAACGCGGGGCATCGTGGAATGGTCGGCGGATTTGAAGAGCATCAAGGTACCACTTGAAAGATGTGAGCGGCAGGTTCCCATCAATATATTTAGATTTTTCCAGAAGAAAGAAGATTCCCTTCGCGTGTAGGCAAATTAACTATGGTGTTGATAGAAAATAGAAGAATCATCCATAATTGAAGAAATAAAAGGTATCATGTTATCATAGAACATGGAGCTATATCTGCTTTGGTACAAGATGGCGGCATATCCAAGTTAAAGACTGCCACAGACTTACAGTTTTGAACAGACCTTGGATGGCCCATTCAATAGCACTAGCGGCATAGCAAAATAAACTATTTGTTCGACCAGCTCAAATTTATGCAACTCGTGACACCACCCCCTCTGGATTTAACGCCGCGGACTCTGTCGATATAACGTGTTTTTTTTCATTTTCAACGAAAGGTGCATTCATTTTACTACCCCGTGCTATAATTCCTCCCTGTGCAGGGCCTCGTCACAGATACATCATCTGCGTGCTTGCTGTACGGATATGGTGGCTTCGCGATCTCTCTGAAACCATTTTACAGTCTGACAAATTCAATGTTCCTACAAAACTTCAATGGAATCGCCGCTGTCGCGAACATTCGTGGGGGCGGGTGAGTATCTTGTTTCACTGGTTTGGGTTTCTCTAGGAAGCGTTTAACCTGGTAAAATAAAGTCCTCAAACCGCTGACCCCTGTCATACCCGACTTGTAATCATTATACCGGAATGTGTAGACTGTGACTACAATGAAGGAATCAGTGACTTGTTTATATGGCTAGTGAACATGTCTCGTTTCCTATTTCAGCGAGTACGGAGAGAAGTGGCACACGGGTGGCAAAGTTCTGTGTAAGCAGAATTCATACGACGATTTCATTGCCGCCGCAGAATATCTCATCCACAATAAGTACACCACCACAAGCAAGTATGTGCGCCACCATAAAGATTTATACTTTAATTAACTTTCTAGTCTACTGTGTTTATGGATTTATGAATAGATTATACCTTCTCGCAAAGTCAGGGTTAATTTAATTAACCGTGACTTTAAGGATTTATATTTTTTTTTCCACGAAAACGCGATAGATACTCGGGCTGGTTCAGCTACCGGGCAGGTAGGGTGGCACAGTGGACGCCACCTATAATATATTCCTAAGAATCTACATGGAAAATTCATTAAGCCGGCCCATCCCTGCCGCGCGACAAAAATGTTCTGCCAACACTCATCCATTAACTCAAACTTGTTGGCAGACTCGTCATCGAAGGTGGCAGCAACGGTGGTCTTCTCGTGAGCGTCTGTTCGAACCAGCGACCTGACCTCTTTGCGGCAACAATTTGCCAGGTCCCCGTGACGGACATGCTTCGCTTTCACAAGTTCACCATTGGCCACGCCTGGCAGTCCGACTATGGAGACAGCTCCAAAGAAGAGGTCTTTCACTATCTCATGAAGTAAGTTTTTCAGTTTATTATGATTTCGACTTCTCGCGCAAAGTTATTTCCCAACAATATTTAACGAGCGTGTCTATAGATATCCCAGGCTACTTATGTTAGACGCCAATCGCTTACCAAATCCTGGTGTAACGACCATCTATCCACGGTTTAATTGAAGATTACTTACACGACTTAAGTAACTAGCTTAACATATGTTTGTTCTTTCGTCCTTTTCTGAGGTATTCTCCGCTTCACAATATCCGCGCCACTACTAACCCGAGTTCCCAATACCCGGCAATTCTCGTTCTCACGGGTGACCATGACGATCGTGTTGTGCCGCTGCATTCACTCAAGTACATTGCCACTTTACAGGAGGTCGTCGGACGCGGCAACCCCCACCAGCGGAACCCTCTACTCATTCGCGTTGAAACCAATGCGGGTCATGGTGCCGGCAAGCCTACATCCAAGAAGGTTGGTCCACTTGAGCTCCATAAGCCACTATCAACATCATTATCCATATGCCATGGTTTGTGTTCTTCTTCTATCGCTCCTCAATTGCATGTTTTTATTCGTTTTAACCTAACAGACACATTCGTTACTGTGGAGAATAAGCCATTTGCGATGTTTATCTTGGTTGAGAAATGAGTGGGAGGATGAGCTAAATAATGCACTTGGTTTCAAGCAATTTAGTGGTGCACAGACTTTCTAAAATTATTTGAAAGAACCTCTTATTATGTGTCATAGAGTCGGTAATTCTTTTAACGCTGAAATCAAGTTGCTATCAGTGCTCTCTGAAGTCAGGGATTCCTCTTTATCATAGCATTGAACCCTGTGGGATCACCACCTAGACTGCCGGAGGCTCCATCGATATTTTCGCCTAATGATCTTTCGAGATAGCCTTGCCGACGGCTACATTTGCCATTTATTTCTAGGTCACGGAAACACGTGGTGGAGATCCTGGAGAACCATATGGTTTGGGCATACGGGCAAAAGGCCTGTCGCTGTGGCTCAAATAAAAAATACTTATCACCGGTTTATTTCGGTCACGAGGAAGTAAACGGTACAGCTTTCGAATTGTTTGAGGTGGTCTAAAATAGAGGGCGTGGGAGGAGTAATGTAGTACTCAGACTGTTCTCAATCGTCGACCAGTTGACCACCTCAGCAAGTGCCTGCATGGAGGCCATTTATTTGGTTTCTGTTTGTCTTGTGCCGCGTTACCTGCTTTTCAAATTGGCCTTTTTCATGACCATTTTAGAAGACTAAAACCTTTGTCGTCTTGATTTTCTAGATCGAGGAATTGACGGACATCTTTGCGTTTCTTCAGGTTTCCCTTAACCTCAAGTGGTATTCTTAAAATAACATTCGGGGCGTGCTAGTGTCGTTTAATAAACTCTCCTACGTGTCTTCCGTTATTCACTAGCTCAATCATAACTCTTTCCCTTCAATCATCTTTTTTTTGTTACCAATTATGTCAACCACATACAGATGTATTTGAGGTAGGAATGGGGATACTACTTAACTAGAGGCCTCAAATGAGCCTTAGGGGATATTAAAATTGTCACTGTCCCAAAGAATCGTGAGGGTGAGGGAATGTAGTTAAACTAAGGAGCGTCCGAACGCATAAATAGGATCCACTAAGCTAGAGATAATAAAATAATATTTCGGTACGTGATATCTCGCTTGAACCTCGGTATAGGTAAAAACGCAATTGTCTATGGAAACCCTCCTATTTACCGTTGCCGTGGAAAGTGGTGCAAAATTGGAACCCGTTTTTCATGATTTACGCGTGTTTGGTGGCGTTTTACAAATATTTTGCAACTGCAATTAATTTCACCCAACCAGCGAACAAGTAAACGTATTGGTATTGCAAATTTATTAAAATAATCAATCTAAAAAGGTTTTGTTCGCATTGTGCCAAAATATCTTTCAGCAGGCCGCTTTCTTACAGAGGTATCTTTAAACTATAGGCATTCTACTTTGAAAGCGCGTTTCCATGTGGGGTTTGCAAGCCTAGTTGTAAATATAGACGAGTCAAGTTTACCTCATTGGCGAGAGATAAATTTCATTGATTTTCTACCGGGCCGGATGACCACTTATAAAACGTGCTGTCACACGTAAAACGTAATAAGGTGACGATCGTGTGATATTTTAAACATCCTTAACCCATATAACTATTTGATGAAGCACACCGATTTTATCTGAAACGAGTAGTCTAGCTATTAAAACATAATCATCGCTGTTTTTTTAAAAATAATTAACGCTTTAGATATATTCCGGTCTGGAACATGAACACTATGAAATACTAGCCGTATTGATTGCGATAAATGTTTTCATCAAATTTGATGACCATATACTTGGAGTGCTTTTTAAAATACATGAGATTCGAATTGGTACGCAAATGGTCTTAGCTCTGACATCGCATTTCGTCCAAACATCAATCGATGGGTCAAAACGTCGCCTCAAACCATCGAACAAATCAATTCACCCAATAGTGCACAGAGCTTGAAACAAGCGATTTTTACTATAAAAGCAGCCGGCGATCGTCCATTGCATGCCGGACAGAACAATGAACATGATTGTCCTTACTGCCCTTGTCTGCTTCACGGTCCCAGCTTTTGCCTGTATCGGCAACGGCTGTGGAGGCCCCTATGATTTTCGTGCGTGCCAATCTATCACCTGTTACTCTGGCAACTATATTGGCTACGGCTGCAATCGGGGTAACTGTCCCTACGTATGCTACGGCACTGGATGCAGTGGTTTTGGGTATGGCGGTTTCGGCCTGGGGCAAGCCATGCAACCCACATTCGGTGCTATCCAACAGACCCCCAAATTTGATGAAGCTAGAAATACTTCCAGAGTGAGCGTGCCCTCTATGATGGGCGTGTATGGACAGCCAGGTCTCTATGGTGGCTGGGGATACGGAGCTTATGGCCACGGGGGATGTCTCGGGGGAAATTGCGGCTACTGGACCGGATGCCTGCGTGGCAACTGTGGCGGTTTTTACGACTTCAGAAGATGCAGCAAACCGATGTGCAACCACGGATCCTACCGCGGATATGGTTGCGCTCTGGGCACTTGTCAATTTATCTGCTTCCGAGGACAATGCCACTCCGCCTATGGTTACGGACACGGTTGTCATGGTATGCATTGCGGTATGCCCTACGACATCGAGGACTGCTTCGATGACAACTGCGGCTACAACTATAAATGCAAAAATGGCCGCTGTGACAAACGGGATAAAAAAGACGATGAAGACTACGAGGAGACCCCACAAGAATGAGATGCTTTAATAACCCCAACGAGCGTGTAGGTCGATCAAATTGTCCCATTAATATAATGAAGTTTATGTTTATCAGTTTGAAAATGTTTAGTTGCGGATGGGAACGGCTCGCCTTAAATGCTCGTTTAAAACGAAACTGTTGTAAATAAAAAATGTTTTGTGATCATCCAGCAAAATTAATCGCTGTATTTAAATGCGGCATAGAGAACTCGTACGAAAGACTTGATAAATCGCGAAAAACAAGCTGTATAACAGAGAATGCAAAAATATAATACAATTGCAATTTTAAAAAAGGCGAAGAGAGAAATGGAAGGAATTTCGTACAATACAAATCGCCACCGTTCAAATTATCAGGAAAAAGTACTGCGAAGAGGTTTCCACCAAGGAAACTATCCAAGGTTGATTTGCAGACTTTTGCTACGCAAAGCTAATGGCATGTTTACATATTATTGGTGAATTTGAATTGAATACTCAAGATTTGGGAAGTCGCAAAATGGATATTGTGTGAATGATACGTACGGGTGTTTATTGACGGCTGCGTCGCAAACAGCAAGCAAATATCACAAACTTGATAAAGAAACTGAAAAGCCACCGAAAAGAATCCCATGAAACGGTATAATTCAACATCATATCTAAAGAGGCTTGATGAAGGCTTTCCAGAAGTAGAATGCCAACTTTCCATATATTACCAAATCAAAATACACTTTAAGCTTTTAAATACGATTGGCTCCCGAAACGATGATAGTTATCACGAAATAAATTTAAAGCTGTCGACTTATACAACCTACTGCAGCAATTCTGCTGTATTTGCCGAAATGCTTAAACACTAGATTACTTTTAACCTCGATCCAGAGATAAGTGTTTCGGGGTCGTTGTCTGATCTTGCCGACGTTGAGTCGTTAGGTTTTCTTTAATGTCTACAGACCACATGGCAAATATATACTTTTTTCTGCAAATATTCAAAGCATTGACAGTCATCTAAAACTTTGGCGATGCAAGCGCTTGGCTATTGCTAACCGAATATTAATGACTCTATGGTCAAATTCAAGTATCTTTTCTAAATTAATTGTGTCATTGATGTGTGATAATCGGATAAAAATGTTTATGCGTTTAAAATACAATGTTACGCTTAGGAAGAAAATCACTTTTAACGGTTGACTGACCGTTAACCATTTAAATCCCCTTCAGAAGAAATCGGATCGATTAAGGACATGTTTCAACGTTTCTGATTATCTTAGATCTCCAAAGAGTTCTTCATTCACCAAAAATATGCAATTTGTTTAAATGATAAGTTTAAAGTATTGATTTCTAATCGTAAAATATTGCATATAGTATAAAGCCTGTCGTTTGTTAATTAACTATGACAGATATGATTGCACCAGCATAATCGAATGTGCGGGGCAACATGCTTGGTGTTGCACAACTGTTTTTTTTAAGTGAGCCAAACACGCCATAACTAATAAGGACACAGACATCTGCTTGGCTCGACCCGAAAACTGCAGAACCTGAAAAATATCAAGGTACATCTCTTAGTTTTGGCAGTATTACGAACAAAACATGCGTGCAGTTGGTTTGCATTGATAACAAACGTTTTCTGACAACGTTTTGCTATCTATATAAGGAACGAAAATCACCGAAAGATAGCGGCGAGGCGTTTACGGCAATTCGAATGAAAACATCAAAAAAAAAATTCATCGCATTATGAACTTTATCATACTTCTACAACAACAAAAACCCTAAATATGCGGATATATAATAACATTACGCGGTTTTGTTTCTAAGGGTATAGTAATAAAATGAAAGAAGTTATGTTTTAATGGCGCGTGTGAGTAACAACAAAATCGGATTGATGAATTGAAATGTCCCTGTTGTCTTGAGGCCAAAATTAATTTAAAACAACAACACCGTTACAAACAGGATCCATAAACTTGTAATAAAAAAACGACTCGCTAGACTTCATTCCACATCAGTCAGTGTTCTATCAGCACCAACGACTTTCTGCCTACTCTCGGTCTTTGCCACGCGCGATCCGAATTGCATTGCTCGTTTGGGCATCGACGCCGCCATTGGGAGCCCAAGATTGTGCGCGACCAATCGCAGAAGCCGCTTCTCCCCTATACCGCGGGGCAATCCGAAATCCGCCTGGAAGTCAAAAGACAACATGCTGATGGGAAGCCGCCACGAAAGAGTCTCTCTCGAAGCGATCGTCGCCTGATTACTCATAATGGATGGGTACATTTTTCGAGAGAACTCGCTTATCGTGTCATTGATCTGGCCTGTCAAGCATACACGACTACGACAACCCAGATCAAACAGCCAAAACAACAAACAGTTCGCACTTGGGGAATATTGGATGATCGACGCTCCCATCCCCCACCCCCCGATTGTCGTCGATCAGATGCAGACGTAATAAAATATACCATAATGCTTATCGGCATGATATGAGGTGGAGTTATTTATTACCAAACCAGAAAAGGAGGCCTTCTTCGTAGACAAAGTAAACACGTGAATTGAGTGTGCTATTTTATGGAGAGTGCAGGCTCGGTAGATTGGATGGTGGTTCATTTGATAACTGGAATGTGTGTGATTGGTTTGAGCACGCGGCGCGACCAACCTGGTCCAGGGTGAATCGGGGGTCGATCCACGACAAAGGACAGTGGCTATCTGACCATGAAGAAGAAGAAGACATTAGACGTTCGATGCATACTTTCCGTAGTCTGTTTAACGAAACCTGCCTTCCAAAACATTCACTAAACACTCAAATTGGGCTGAATTGAGGGATGAACGGTGAGTTGTCAACCAGGTGCTACGGTTCAAAATGGCGGTAGGTGGGGTGTTAGTGGACAAACGAAGAAAAGTTTCGGGCGGTAAACATCGCATATTTTAACTTAAGTGTAAACGGAAGACTACGCCCCTTAAGCAATTACAACAAGTAGGTATTTTGCGTTGCAATCAAAATGTCTAAACCAGTTCACGGAAATCCATGAGTGGCAGACAAAGAAGGACGGCGAAGGCGTAGATGCCTGCACTATTTAGGGGACCTATTGCTCGAAGGATTAATTCGTAAATCAGTAGGTGGAGCTTGCCTACAGTAAGTACTCACTTGTATAGAAATCCCCGAGAACGTAATGTTAACTAGATTTTAGGGGTTGTATTTTAATCCCAAAATAGCCTATTCTGTGAGCACCAGAAAAAGGCGTTCTAAGTGGTCCTGTAACCTCGTGGCGGAATAAAATTGAGGAATAATTAGCGCCCCCTCCTCCAGGTGAGGGAACGGAAGTAAAGAAGTTCAACAGGTTATCTCGCGATACATTTAAACAATTAATTGGCCGTCATACCTTTTGGTCGAGAGGAAGGCTGGCCAAATACTGAACGACTGCTTCATCCAAAAAGGGAAACCTCCCTTCACGACCGTGGTCCGAGATCATCCTAGACAAGAGGAAAGGAATCATGTGCGCGAGGTGGGGGTATGAGTGCGAAACGAAATAAACAGCAGCATCGGTACTGAAAAAACTACGAGTTGACGACCATTGGCTGAATTTCGCGCAAGTTATCAACCACCGATGTATTGAAACTGAGGTGATTTCATTGCAGTCGGCGTCCTTAATCCACGTGTTTATTACCATTTTAAAACAACATTCTATGTAGCCGGTCGATGGAATTGAAAGAATCGTGACACCGCAGGTCATTGGAAGGGAGTTGCCGAGCGAAAACATGATGAAGTCGAGTTCATGAGCGCAACGGCAAGACGTCGCATGCAACATCAACCACAACTCCAACAACACCCATTAGGGCTCCAACTTCCTCCCAGAGGAACAGTGGATCCTTCCGGCTCTGGTTCCGCAAAATTTTGTTTAATTTTGTGAGGCTGAATGACGAGGACCTGTAATATTTAGAATGCAACATAGAACGCCGTGAACATGTAAAATTTGGGGCGCACACACCCACCTACGAGATTTCGCGGAGAATGTTGTGATGAATTTATTATGTACATATATACCGAACACTATAAAATAATGCAATTGCCCGTATATGATTTATGACAGAATTTCGTACGACTGACTACGAGGACATGCAAACAAATAGTCGACGAGCTATTTCGCAATTTTACATGCGAGTAATCGTGACAATAAAAAAACGCTTGGATTCAAATCCGCTTGCCGGAATATCTTTATTTGAGATTGCGAAAAATTCAATTACTTAAAGTACAATGGGGCCATAAATGCACACATAACAAAAGCTGTCCGCTATTCCGGGAACAACCCCCTCGTCGCAAACACAATAACGATGAAACATATGGTTCAACGACCTTCATTAACGACGTACCTGTCGTCGCGCCCCATATTTCTTTCAGCAATTCGCTGCATCTCAAACCTCAGTTCAGTCTCGACAGCTCCGGGACCCTGTTGGCTAAAACAAAAAAAACAGTTCTCGGTTTGATAGCGTCCGATAGCAGAGCCAGACAGGTTCGAACGAAATAGGAGCATAATTCCGTTTTGAATCCGATAATGCAATCGATTAAATGGGAAAACTAGGATCGGTCCATTTTCGCAACATTCGTTTTCAGTAGACATTTTTTAAAACCCGTGTTAGCTCTTAGTTACAAATGTGTAGACGCAGTTCTAGTCCTATTCTTCACTAGTGTCAGGCCATCATCGTTGTAAAATAAGTGAGTCAAAACACCCGACCAATCGGACGAGTGGACGGGGAGGACAAATTTAAAATCCGGCATCTCCACGTGATTTGAAAATTGAATATATTAACTGTTACAGCCTGTATTCTTGTTGTCATGGTGACCCAGCACCCGGAACCTTGGTGTGCCATAGACGGGGCCCTTTGATGGTCATAATTGTACGCGGCTGTATTTTATTTCAGGAATCTTAGAAACTGACGAACATTGAAAACAATTTGTACTAACAAACGGATGGAAAAATATATATACTTTTCAATGGTCTGTCTGCTGCTTTAACTATAGTTACCTCGAATTTTCCACTCGTTGGCAACTCTCATGTCAAAAGTAATCACGTTGCATTAGCACAAGAGATCGCCGTGGACGTGTAAGCGCCAGTCGCCAACTCGCGGTGGAGTGCAAGCTGTTGCTGAGAAATTAAAGAAATAGAAACGCAGATGCCTTGATTACTTGATGAATCAGTGGGCGGGAGAAATATTAATTCAATGGGAATGGTGGGATACTCAGGAAGCACGCCAGTGAATGTAAAATTATCATTATTATTATCAGCGACAGAAAGGAATCAGAATATACACTAGGGAGGCATCCGTCCGTGTATCCCTCGTGGACACGGCGTTGGGGCAACAGCTAAGACTGGGAAGCATTAGCAGCAACAAGGTTATGTTGAGTCGACCGGGTTGCAGGTAGAACACAGAAGAGTTCAGTTTATTTGACAGCTGTTAAGGCTAACTCGCGAGAAGCCCGTTTTCCCATTTAAACGCCCCATCGCCTCCTGTAGATACGGAGAAAAACCAGCTACAACTCTCTTTCGAGAGTTGCCCACTCACAACAAGTTTTTCCAAATAGAGCAACATCTCGTTTTCTATCAGCCAAGATAGATGAAGATTTAATCGAAACAAAAACCTGCAGTTGCTGCCTCAACGTTTCAAGATGCACGAGGAAAACACTTACAAGTCGTCGTGCTTCAGTCCCCGCAATGGATCAACACGAGGGCAAAAAACTTTCTATTATTCAGAGGGAGACTGTGAGAAAAACACAAATTATCGTCCCTAATTTTGAGCAAATCCCGCCTTACCAAGGTAGAAAAATAGTTCGCGCAGACGAATCCCACTAGGCAAGCCCGTTGCATCAGAGCGATATTTGGCGAAACATAAACACGAATTCATGGTCTATTTCTACCAGACAGGGTAAATTAAAACTCCTGAATTGTCCCATAGATCATTTTGTATGTGTGAATTTCGTCAGAATATAATTGTGGTGCCTTGGTGAGAAAGGCGTTGCCAACCTTGAACCCAAATGCGCAACCACAAAAGAGGACTCTAACCACTTGGGTGCTTCATTGGCAACGAAAAGTATTCAAATAATGGACCGCATTATTCAACCACCCAATGGGATATACATACAGTGGGGAAAAACGGTACTTAGTCAGCCAATGCGGCATGTTCTCCAACTTAAAAAAATGAGAGAGACCTGCTATTTTCATCATAGGCACACTTCAACTATGAGATGCAAAATATAGAAAATGACATTGCAGAATGTTTTTATGAATTAATTAGTAAATGTTGGTGCAAAATAAATACTTGGTCACAGAAAAAGAAGCAATATTTCCGTCTCTACCAGACCTGCAACTTCCACATTAAGAGCCTCCTCTATCCTCAACTCGTTACGTGTATTAATTGCTCGTGTTATTAGAATGAGCGACTTCTGTACACAACATCGAACAGTCGCACTAGCAAACTGAAACAAAAATGTTGGGCTGCTTGGCGTGAAGAAATCAATTGTGGTAGCAATCATAAGAACATGGCAGACAAGAAATCGAATAAATAATCAAAAAGTCAGGCCCACCGTCGCGCCGATCTCCGGGAAGATCGGTTGATTTCGCACTTCCGTGAATCCATAAATTTCATCGTGAACAGCAGTCAAAATGGCGGTCACTTATGGCTCTTAAATAACCTAGCAGGTTTCGGTACAGTTTCAGCATCGCAAACCAAATGCGGAGTTTGATTGCCTTCGTTTTGCGAATAGGTATCCTGTCAGGCATAAATTAAACAGCCGATTATACCGGACAGAGGCAAATATGCAGGACCGTTAAATTGGAGCTGACATGGAACGATGATGAGGGGTGGGTGATTCGGAGGTCAGATTGTCTGACAAATAACAACCTGTGATTTTCTGCACCAACCCACGCCGTTCGTTCGTAGAGGTAGCTATAGTACAAGACGAATGAGTCAATTCTTCGGTGTCAACAAAATAAGTAACGTGCATTAGGAACTCGCGAATTGATAATCTGCGAACAGAAAACAACGAAAACTCAAATTGTTGGACTTAGCAATGAAGATGAGCGAGTACTTTTTAACACCAAGATAACCAAGCTGTGGTAAAGCAGTTACTGTTTGCGAGGCGCTCATAGAATCCACGGTTTCTTGGCCAATCGAGGTAAAGGAACAATAGATCAGCTTGAAAGCCAGCCACCCGAAATTGGAGGCAGTGTGGCGAAAGTTGACGAGCGTGTCAGTGAGAATAAAAGTGATTAATCTGAATGATTGATATTATAGCCTTTAGCTCAAAAATGTAACGCAAGTACTCCTTTCGCGCTATTTATTAGTCCATTATCTTCGAGCGAATGCGATCTTTATGGTCATTGCAAGCAATCAAATTAACCACCGACCTGTGATTAAACATGTCTGCAGAAACACCAGGAGCCCTGTAATTATGTAAGCGTTCGAAGCGAAATAATTAATAATTAAACAAGGAAACCGGGATTATTTATGTAAACTTTAAGGGGCATCTAGGTTACAGGTTGAGGTGGCGAGATTATCATAACACCCGAATCCTCCTAAAAAGGAATAAATTAAAAGGATGGAAAAGAAATACTTATCAGAGTTAGACAACTCAAAGAAGCAGGAAGAGTTGCGATGCCAAACTAAAACTAAAGAAAGCCAAATTTTAGCGCTTTCGGCGTGCCTCCTCAACACGGACGAGTCACACTGCTCATCCGAAGCCATTGGCTGACCAAGGCGCATCCCCGGATTGCTGGCCATTCGCTCGAAGGAGACGGCGTGCGACGTAGATCGATGGCGCGCTCTACCACGAGTCACATAATCAAGAGATTCGGCGTCCAGGGCAGCTGGCTGAACATTGGCTAGACGGGAGCGAGGCTGCCCAACAGCAGCAGTCTCGGGACGAGAACAACAATAAGTCTGGATGCAATAAGAGGGGACAAAGCTGTATAGCGATTTCACTGCTGCCTCTATTATACAATCCTTGCCGACGGATGTTGAATTTACCCACATCACAATTAATGTAGACTCCTCAAACAAACCGATCAACACTTGGTGTTTTGCCAATAATAAAAAAACCATCACTCATAATAATAAAGCACCCAATTATCATCCGATCTTCAGCTTATTACCCGAGTCACTCCACGCTGACATAAATACGTGGGAGCGTAAGTGAAATGCGGTCGTCATCTTCTGTTGGATCTTGTATTCATATAAGAAAATTATGATTTTATAAATATTATGACATAAATTATTTTAATGAAATGTATACGAATCCGATTAGTTAATTTAGGAAATGGAGGGGAATATATCCGGACTAGATGGACCAGCTATTTTATGGGTTTAAAAGCGAAGGGGCGTTATCGTTGTGGCGTCAGTTTGCACAGCTCATAAAACGAGAACCCCTTAAACGCTGGACACATTTTCTACGTTGTTTTGATACATCTCATTTTTTATAGGCCAGCATTTTGGATAGGGACTAACAATGGCCGCCATTTCTAGTTTGCCCAACATTATATAGATCGTGGGTTAAATTTGCCTTTCTGGCAAATTGTTGTTATTTCTTGTATTTTTCTCACCACTTCCTGTAACATGTTTGTTAATTGTGTATTTTAATGCTGAAAGTTTTGGTCCTCGTGACCTTAATAAAGAGGACATTAGTATTAGATGGACGTATTAAACACGTTGGAATCTATTTGTTGAAACACATAAGGGGAAAGATATGCAGACCCAATGTAGACAACACCCAATACGCTATTACACTATCATCTTATATTTCAATTTTCACCTGCTCTAATACAACTAAAAATCGGAACTACAGAAAACTGTTAACGAATAAATACGAATAGTGTATTTAGATATCAATGTACGATATCCTCTCATCGGAGAAACATTTTTTTGCGGTCTTATGCATAAAAACGTTACGACTAAAGAATTCTCCCATTGGACCGATTCAACTGGCCAATCATGTAGGATTGGGAATTGACATTTCCATAAAGCCCTTTTACTACTACAATTAATAGCAGACTTTGATCTTGAACTGTCATCGCAGATGAATTTCGAGATTTTCTTTTTCAATTAACCCAGTTTTGTTGACGGCAACACAAAGGAACAATGGCCGGCAGTGACAACTACGGACACATCGTTAACGCGTGAGTGGATGTGCATGTTACTGTGTGCAATATTTTATAATATTTGTTTCTGAAGTCAGTATATGTAAATAGATTGGATATCTAATTAATAAAAAAGCTCGGTACTGATTAGGGAGATTCACCAGTTATTTGTTACGAGCGGCAACAGTTGGCGATTATTTTATTGCGTGGATGGAACAATTTATAATAAAAAGAAATTCGGCTGTAAAACCGTTCCTCCTGTGGATGAAGGTTTTGTTATGATATTCGTTTTGTATTGTTAAACAATCGCACCAAAAACAATGAAGCAAAACATCACAATGGATTGAGTTGGTCACAGAACGAGGATGCGGATTAGGTTTTTGGATACATTCTCATCGTGGTCTTTGCTCATTTAGACCTGTCTCTAAAGTCAATGCCTCAATGAAATAACAGGAAAGCTATGGTCGAACGATACGGTTAGTAATCGGAAATGCAGTGAATAATTTCGATTCTCGCCGCCACATAACCGCAAAAATTATTAATGCCACAAGTACCACTTGAATAACCATAATCTATAGAGCCTCTATTAAAATTCCATTCAAACCTCTCAAGCACCATTGAGCAATTTAGCAGGAAAGAATACCGAAATTATGTTTTCGGTACACTTGACAACATACTGTCACGTGGGACAATGACATGCAGTGTAAAGCAAAAGAAGATATTACATGCACGATCTAAATTTGTCTAGAATTCAAGACAACAATGCTTAAGCATTCCTTATAAATTTAAATATTTTTTGTGTGGGGAATCGTGCCCCTTGGGAAATTGGGAAATGTAGCCACCCTATTTTGCGCCACTTAAAATAGCCAACGATTTTTGAAAATTTTTAAAAATATGAGATTCATACACAAACCATAGGTTCTTTTTGTATATATATATAGATTTAATTGATGTCAAAAGGAAGTCGATCTTTCGTGACACCAACTGTGACTTAATATACACGCCAGATGATGCCCTGGTGCGCGTTGGCGTCGATTGTTGGGAGCCAATTTATATAATTGGGAACGTAGCACGAAAAGCACTTCGAGACACTCGAATCGTTTTCAACAAATTATAGTCTAATTCGGGTAAGAAATAATGAATCAGACAATCGATTCACAAAACGTAGACAACGGCACAAAGAGATTAAATAAAAAACCATTTCTACTTTACCTCCGTGTTGCAGATTTCAATTCTGTCTGCACAAAATCAGTCCTGAAATAAACAATGGGCATCAGGAAGGCCCTGCCGTTGCAACAACAACAACAAACCTCACTAGCACCGGACTCTCCAGTCTCAGTATGCTGTTTGACACTGCCACATACTCCTCCCACAGGATACCAGTAGTTCGGCAAATACTCGTCTACTGCTATGCCATACTCATCCTCTGTGGCACAACCTTCAACCTTGCCGTACTATTCGCTCTGCTCTTCTTCCGCAATCAGACGTTCTCCAATATCGCCAACATCTTCGTCTTCACATTAGCAGCCTCGGACGTCGTCTTGTGTGGAGTCTCCATGCCTATTCAACTGTACTACGGAATCAATGGGAATAGCCAGGTGAATACAGCATTGTGCAGAACGCTCTTTGCTGGCTTCGGAATACCAATGTATGTCTCGTGCCTGACAATCCTCCTAATCGCAATTGACCGACACCGCCTCATCGTAAAACCCACGGTTCCACGAGTGTCCGTCCGTTCTGCCCTCGTTCTCATTCTCATCACCGTGGTGTTCTCTGCATTGAATGCTGTTCCCGTGGGTCTCTACACAGAGAGTCGGGGTATCAGCGGCTTCCGCAGTTTCTGTGTAGAGGCCTGGCCACTCCCTCGTTTTCGTCTGGTCTATTCGGTTGCCATATTTGTGGTGCACTTTCTCCTGCCCCTGCTGGTCTCGGGCGGCCTCTACCTGGAGATTTACAGGCGTCTTGCAACCCGGCCCGAGCAGCTCAGTCTATCAAAGGAGTCGGGAAGACGAAAGCGACGAACCACGACACTGTTAGCCTGTGTCGTGGTGTGCTTTGCAATCTGCTGGACTCCCTGGTGTCTGTTCTCTCTTTTGGTGGAAATAGACGCCTATTTTACAAAAGGCTCCAATGCACCTCACATAAAGGTCAACTTTTCTGAGTTGACCGTGGACGGGTGCACGGCGTGGTTGACCAGGGGTCGCCTGGGAGGAGGCAATCAATCAACCGACGAAATCAATCCTTCAGTAATTGCACCGCAGATGAAAAGCTTCATTCGGGGCACTCACGTGACACTGGTCGATATGGCACTCAAGCTGTGGGCCATGGGGTCCGCCTGCATCAATCCCTTCCTGTATGGATGGCTCAATAGACCCATTCGGGAGGCCATGATCACACTCTATGAGATGATATCGAGCTTTTGTTTCCGATCGATTATTGCGAGAACTCCACCACGAGATCGGGCTGATTGTAATGCCCTCTCGGAGCGGATCACGGGTAAATCGGATTACCGCCAAAGCTGTCTGAATCTGGACATCAACAAAAGCAGCAACGCTCGAAACAGCAGGCACACCATTGAATGTCTGTTACCTGAGGATACCGGGAATAGCAACACGAAGAGAGGAAATGGGAGGCTGTTTTGTGACAATTACAGATGCTGCGTGAAACATTCGTCGACGAGTAGTATTAGCACTGGCGAAAGACTGGGTCGAACGTCAAAACAATCGAGGCATCATCAATCGAGGCGAGTTGTCGTCAAGAACAGCGTTGGCGGCGCCAGCTTCCGGTATCCGAGGTCGCCCCAAGTGCCAACCAATGCCGTCGCGGCCGACGTAGTGGTCATAGTGGAGGGTCCGACGAGTTCCCGCGGTTAGGATTACCACACGCCTGGTGCGCCCTTTATTGCAACCACACACACACACACACACACACACACACACACACACACACACACACACACTGCGACGTCGTCCCCCGACATTCCCTAACAACCTCAAACTGATTAACTCATTTATCATACCTCTATCGACTCCGAGTGCTACTGGGATGCCGGACGCAGTAAGATGCCCTACATTCTGAGCAAATTAAATGAGGAGAAGTGCTAATCATAATGAATACGTTTTAATCAAGCGAGGGCGGTGTGAATTGAACGCGAAAGGGTCACGCACGGCAATGCGCTGGTGATAGTTTATACGAAAGACACCAGGCCTTGATTTGTATCTCCGGGCGCATAAATATGACACGAAACACTCATAACTAGCCAAGGATATACCGCCTGCTGATGCCCATTTTGAACGTTGCACCAATCACCAAGGCCCAACTTGAAACCCAAAACCATCGGAATATTTCAACGTAAAAAAAGGCCATAATGATGAGCTCTTCAAAAGTAACGTTTATGTTTAATTTGCCAGTGGGAAAATAAAGGCGGGATCGTAGGAAATGATACAACCACATCAGTGGTGCACACACCCTTCAATAAGAGTACGTGTCATCTAGCTGATATATGAGCTACAGTTTCGTCTACGCGGCCGGCCGAGTCTACGCGATTGTTACATATTAAATGTCACACAAACCGCATGGAGTATTATTATGTATCTTGACGGTAGCGATGGCGCCCATGGTAGAAATAAATAATAAACCCTCGGGGTTGGAAAATGCTTACTTTTAGAGGGGGAGAGGGAACAATCTGTTCACAGCAAAAACGCGAAATCTTACTAAAATATGTTCCTGTGGCGTGAGTATCCCGCAAGCTGCTCGTCCGCCCCCGTTCCCGTGAGAAGGACCTACAACGAAAATGGGAAGTTAGGGCTTTCGATTTCCCGAAAGTTAACGTAGAAAATAGACACGGATGATCATGAGTGGACGGACTATACAAAGTCGTGCATGGCGAATTCGTGTGTGAAGAATTTAATTAAAACTGAAACAGGTCTCGCTCGTGCGCTGAATAAACATGAGATGCGGCCGAGTGGCCTTGAGATTTCAAGGTTTATTACAATAAGCGGAATTTTGAAACCCGAGGTAGCTTCGTCAAGTGTCCATCAAGAGGAGACGAATAACAGCCTGCATCAACCACTGAATTATCACACCCATTGAAAAATTACAACAAAAAATGTGGTCCGAATAATGTTAGGCCTGATGACAGGGTATTTATTTGCCGATTCAGTCCCACGATTGTTTTCCCGTAGAACGTTCAACTAAGAAATGGCTGTAAAGGGCTGTAAACACAGGGCTGCCAAGCAAGGAAGAGGAAAATTGGGGCGCGTGTCCGAAAGGTGCTTATTAACGGCAAACAACAACGAGATTAAACATCAGTCGGGTCTTCACTTGCTCAAGGCAGCAAACTGTAGAGATTGGGGTGGTGGTGGATAGGTCTTTGGTGCATGTCGGCCGGGTGGTGAATACAAGCAATTTAATCACCTCCCAGAATATGTCCACCCCGACTATAGATGACGTCGTTTGGTTGGATAACCAATGATTTTTTGCGAAACGCGGGAATTCACTAGTTCACAGCGTATGCGCTTTTTATTTTAAAGTCCGCCTTACTGAAGAAATGCCTTATATAATGCAATGAGGTAGACAATCTTTTTTTGAAATAAGAGCGATCCTGGAATCTCCATAGGTAAATGAGTAAACGAACGGCAATGATTTTCAATTGTCAAATATACCGACCTGATCAGAAGAACAATGGTACTGGGCAAACGAGCTGCCTTTCAGCGGGGCCTGATTTTAAGGACGAACATATTCTTGTAAAAGCACTTAAACTGAGAACAATAAGTATCTTTTAACTGTTTTGTGTCATATCGAGGAACCCAAGTTAGGATAGAACTGGAATCCATGTAAGCAGCCCGAAATTATCCCCATCAGATGAAACATTATCGAACAAAGATACGAAATAAACTCGAGCAATTAACTGCCTAGAAGTTCTTCTTAGAACAAACACAGCTGGTGTAAATACGGCCCGTGGACCTTTCGTCGTCATTCGTTCAGCCGGCATATGGCTTGTGGACAGCAGACGTGCGCACGCACGCACGCACGCAAACCGGTGGCGAGTTGTGTGTTCCATGTTTGAGTGAGAGGGCAGAAATAAACACCAATGTTTGGCGACAGACACGAGTCACAAAAACGCTCAACGCAAATTTCGGCATCCAAATTAACATGACGCGGGTCATTGGATATAACAACAATCCCATCCACAACTGTCCCGCATGGCATCTCCACATTTTTGTTAGAAGATTATCAACGACGCACCGCCCGGGCAAAACAACAACAGCAACAAACAAGCAACATATACGTTCAATATACCTCATTTGCATTTTTAACATTTTGCTGTTCAGGGGCTCAACAATCACAGTGAGCAGCAATTAATGATTGTGACACTAGCACTACTGTTGCATTGCCATAATCTTAGTAGGTTGAAAAAAGTGTGAAAAGATCTTCCCAGCACGAATCCCCCGGGGAAGGTAATGGGTTCTGAGAGAAGGCGATAATGGGGTGTCTGCGATGCAGCATAGAAGGTAAAGCACAAACCAGGAATCAAATTATCTTACGACATAATGTAGAAATAATGTAAGCATCTTGAGGATTCTCAAGTAAATGTAAGGGCCGGAGTGAAGTAAAAAATAACGAGTTTGGCGCGCGGGATCAGGCGCATCTCCGGCCCCTCAACGCATAATCGCCCAATTGTTAAAAAAACAGAACTCCCATCCCTGTTATTCATAGCTGGCCTGAAAAAATGTTACATTTTTTAGGCGTCTGTAGCGTAAATTTTGGTTCTACGGCGCTGCGTCGAAGACAGACATACCCGTGCAGGCGATGTGTAGAGGGGTCTGGAGGGAGATGCGGGGAGTCGATTGGTGGTTGTGGAGCTGCCATCATCTGGCATGACGACCAGACGACCGCGGCCGCGAGCTGCAAACCACAGGGCCAATGAGAGGCTGTCGTTTAGCGTTGTCGCGGGCGCTGGCTTCAAAAGTGCATGAATGTGGTCCTGTCTGTTAGCAATATGATGACGATGTTAACAAAAAAGAAAGGGTTGTAAATAAAAATGGTATTCGTTTCATTAAGTTCACCAGGACGAGAACTTTCAGCTTTAAAAATTACAACAAACGTAGAGTGAGCTTTTGATTAGCCAAACCAGTTTGGTGGCCCCTTAAAGCCCGTGGATACAGTTCAGAGGCGTTAAGGAGTTTGAATCCCGATCTTTAAAGTAGGAGTTAATCAAAGTCGTGAGTTGAACGAACGCGATGACCATGTAATAACGATACTCACATGTATTCGGTCACGAGGACCATAAGGTCCAGCATTAAAAAGTAACAATATCATATACGAAAACAATCTCTGACATCTTGCTTCGCCTCTGCTGGTAAAACTAAAAATCGCACAAAGTCATGAATGACCGAATTGCGATAAACAGTCGTTCTTGTGCGAATTGAACAGCAAAGCCCTCGCATTGATTGACTGGATTGACACGGAGGATGGACACACCAACAATAAAGGGGGTGTGATGTGAGGGGGGTCACTTGATATACGAGAGAGGCAAAAAAGAGGAAAAAAGTGGTAAAATGCAATTGAAAAATGGCGTCTTGGATGGAGTGCATAGATAATGCGCTAGAAAACGAGAAGATTAAAAAAACCAGAAAATTTGAGGCCAGGGAAAACTACCGTAGTGGGGAGGGGGGGTGAGAGCATACTTCCATGGGAATGAGAATGATACGAGCGTCGTCCTCGAAGGCTTTGGTACGGCTTGAGTTCACCGCAAGTCGCCTGAGACGACGAAGTAAGAAACAAGACGACAAACACGTGATCATCCCAAGATAACAGAATGTTAAAATATCGCTGGAGGTGAAATTATTGATTGTTATTTGTGTGAATAACTCCAGACACTCGGCAGACCTGTTAACATTTTCATTTTACGAAAGTTTCGGCCTGGACGTCCAATGTTCATTTAGACGTCAAATAGCTTCAACACGACAAGAGACGCATATTGTTGTGATGGTGAGCGCGGAACTGCGCAAAAAATAATACACTCGGGTCGCCGTCTTGTGGGCCGCTGCTTAGGCGGTATTTACGTGGTTGAAATACGTGGTCGCGTGAATATTTTACCGAGTCTTCGAGTTCTTACTAATTAGACAAACGCAAAGCAAAAACGAACAAAAGAATGACTCGGCCACGAAAATAAGATTGAATTATACGGAAAGGCGAAGCAACGGGTTATTTGTGACAGCCGACCCCCAATATTATTAATTGAATTTGAAATCCCCAGGAGCACTTAAAGCATCAAGGCAAACACCGATAAACACCGGTTGGCCTTCCCAGCAACCAAACGTGATGCCTAACCCAATCTCTAGCGGTAAAATAAGAATGGCCATCCATGTATCTGGCTTGTCTGCTTCGCGTGCTTATTTATAGCAAAAACGTTCAATACAGAGCCCACCACGATATCAAATATTTTGTCTCGGTTTACACGTTATTCAAGCCGAACAAGCACTAATAACCACCAGAAGCATATGTTTTCGAGCGAACTAACCGATCCTTAGAAACGTTTACTCGCGGAATTGTTTCAAAATCAACACAACACCAGAAATCCCTTACAACGAAGACGATGGGATTTAATAAAAAAATGATACTTACCGTGCTTGTTTGAGTTCATTCACCGTGACATCAACCTGAAAAGAAAAAATGGCATAACATGGAAACCGGGTTCTGCATACCCGCTGCTAGGAGACCACGCGAGTACGAGACAAGGAATGTTTTCTACAGAACAATGTCGCAATAGAGTGCAGGCAGTAATTAACAGTCCGGGACAGGAAAATCACCACCACCACCGCCGCCCTAGTGGTGAAACTAATGGACAACACTATCTCACTAGACCTTGTGTCAATAGAAGAATAGCACGGGTCGACAAATTGGAGATTTCGAATAGGAAATATCGAATTGACGTGATAGCATTGGTTTGCATTATAAAATCCCCGATGACGGTCCATTCACTACGATTTGCTTGAGGAGACCTTCGATAATAGCGTCGTTGGAGAAGTAGACTTACCGAATTGTTTGAGTGCTTTTCGTTAAACAACTACACGTCGGATCATTCTAATTGTCATATTATTTGGAAGGCTAAATTCTCTAAATAAGGTTTCCCCTCCTTAGGGAATGATTATTTACAAAACTCGCGGCTATGCGAGGAGTTAAATACTGTCATGGCTGGATTTTATTTCAGCCATTTCTACCAAAGCAGACATGTAAGCATTCAGTGCGTTAGTTGCGATGAAACGTAAAATTATGTCTCATTTTCAGAGTAACAATCAATATTTCAGATATGTGTGAAGCTGTTTTTCATTCACGAATAGGTGTCCTCGTTTAAGTGTGCTAAACCAACAAGCATTCTGACTGGACACTTCGATATTGCGTGAAAAAGTACATGAATTAGTAAACTTGAATTCCATAAAGGGAACAGTAAAGATAAATTTGCTTCCGCCCTGTAACACAATAAATTGTTTAGTTGCTGGTACTAATTCGATCGGCAACCCAAAAGCCAAATGCTTCAAATGAGCTGTATTATATACAAATATCTTATTAAATGGACCGCTGTAGGAATCCCACAAATATATACTACTCGAGGATAAACCGGCTCCATGGGGGTTTGCCACGAATTTTCTCGGGAATATTTCTACGGGTGGTGGCGTCCCCAGTACCACCCGCGTGCGAACCCATCGCGTCCATCACCAACAGAGCGATGATGCTAACCGCTACACAATCGGGCCACACTTCGCTGTCGGAATGCAAAGCATGTGTGGACCAGTTTAATACACAAACGTGCGAGTTTTACTTTGTCGCATGTTGCGTAAGATGAGAAGAAGGCAAGAAGAGGTGGCTAGCCAATCGCAAGGGTGGGGGTAGGGCAAATGGTAACAGCAGAGAATGAACCTCCCTTTCCCCCCGGGGGACTATAAGAGCTTTTAGGTTGACCAATATTAGTTAGTTTAGCTTGAAAACAATCGCACGCGTGCTTAGGGGAATTGGATGATGGCGCAACAGAGTACACAGGTCTTATTCCCAAAATCTGTTCATGTATACTGTAACGAAAAAAAACAATGTGTAACTAACCAGTACCAGATTCCACCGTCTGTTTGGATAGACACGAAAGAGTTCACTGAAGCCCTGCAACGCGCTTATGCGATCGGGGGCAACATCGGGTGACGCATACTCATTGCAGGTATCAACGCTAAAATGGAAGCGAGCTGAAGTAACCTAAAGCGAGAACAAGTTATCCGCGTCGAGAATTTTCCCAGCTTCATGATTTAACGGGAATATGCAGTGTGCACTTTTGATAGGCTTACGGGAAATAACTCACGTGACTCCTTTACATTTTGCGCCAGACGGCTTCAGATGTTCAAACGCGACATTTATCAGATCGATGGGTTGGTCCGCAGGGACGTGGCTGTAAAAGGATGATAGAAGTTTGGGTCCTGATCGCAAAGAAGAACCTTGTCACAGACAGCATCAAGTGTGACCCAATATACACAGCAAATACTTAAAACGTTACTTTGGTGGGTATTTCGGATTTATACTATTTTTTCATGATCGCCGATGTAAAAAAACAAACTCTAAATTAATATGGAATCTGCATAGAATTCAAATTTATATTTTTTTTTATCTATTTTTACTTCAAGACAGTTTGGTACTTTTAGCTATTAGTAAAGCATGCCATAATCACTCAATGGGCGCCGTAGTAAATAGACACTGTTGATTGCAAGAACTTTATGATATCACAGCATGTAACGAAGTAAAGCAGCATCACCGCAAACGTATTGGCATTGTTGACCAACAGGTCATGACCACAACAGAAATGATGTATTGTAATGGACGGCAGGCACGTGACTAGAGGAGCAACCGATTTTTTTGCGTACAAGTAATTCCGAAGTTTTTTTTCGATTCGTTTGACTCGGCCAGCGCGACTCAACACTGCCCGACCAATTGTTGATGTATTGTACATGCAGCATTCGTTAGGCTCGCGTAACGGAAGCCAAATCCTTACCGGACGCCACACCTACTTATTAAAACGAGTAGCACTTTTTCTAAATCACCACAGACGCATAAGAGGTGATTCAATCCGGTTAAGGTAACCAAAACGTGGAGAATTAATGTATGCAGCCGATATACCGCAGTCAAAAGTTGCGACCAAGGTTAAAGATCGTGGTTGCAGCATTTGTTGAGACCGGATGATATTTGGTGGGATAATTGTTTGATTAATGGGTACTCGTGACATTATTGTACAACAAAGTCGTATAATCTGTCTCGTTCAAAAAAATGAGCATAATAATAAGTCGCATAACCTTTGACTTTAAGATGGATAAAATTGAACAACTTAAAAGGGTCAGACGGACTAGCATTGCGTCACCCACCTGTTAGCTAAAGCGGCGACCACAGTTGAATCTAGTCCACCAGAATAGAGTACGCCAATCCTTGCATGCGTACAATCCTCAGTAGTAATGGGTGCTGTTACCGAAATACAGTTTTGGCAGCAAAGTGTTGCAAATTTTGTGCGCACCGATACGGATTTTGAAAGTAGAGCGGATAATGTCTCCATCGGGGTTTGACTTAAATCGAGCGGTACGGTGGACATTTTTAACGCAGACCGCATTTTTATATTTTGGAGTTTTGCATGAAACGGATTGTCCGCCCAGAAGTGTGCATGCGGTTCGGACCAGGGATAAAGAGCATCGATCTCGAATCCGATACCTTTTTGTACGACACCAGAGTATATGCCAGAGGCAGGTACTTCAAACCATTCGTCGTTCTAGATTCATTAAAGATTCTTAAATAAGTTACAATTGATTAAATACGAAGGACAGCTATTAGTAAACTCACCACGGATGGAACAAGGCTAGCCAGAAAGTTCACGTCGCTGTTACTAACAAGAGACCTTCGGCCGAATTTATCGCGGCCAAAATAGATCCGAGATTCGTTTAGATGAATGAGGACGAATGCGAACGGACCCGTGATAGCATAAAACAATTGTAGAATATTGTGCACACTTCCATTACAGTCGATGAGGCTTCGAGCAATAAATTCAGTATGCGAATAAGAAGAGTCATGATCATATATTTCACCATTCCAAAGTAGAATAAAACCGGGGAACGTGACGTGTTGAACGAAAACCGAAGACCCTTGTTGAAAGAGTTCAGAAGAATAAGCAGTATAATCAATGCCGTTTTTAAGACAAAAATGGCAACTGTAGGAATGATCGGGGCCCCGACGGTTAACCAAAGATATATCGGCATCCGCGAGACTCTAAAAATAATAACCAACGAGTCAACTTACCTTAAACATCGTAGTTGAACAGAAGAGAATTCCACACATTTCTGCAGTTGCTGTTATCTACCATTAAATATAACCGGAAAGTTAAGGAAAAAATATGTCAAACTGGCAAATAAAAGACGGAGCGTCGATAAATAAAATCGAACTCTCATTAAACAACGTAAAATAATTAAGGAAAATTGGTAACATATTATTGATTCGTTTGTGTTATAAAGATTAAGAAAAGATTAAACGAAATAAATGTGTCAAGACTAGTGTAAGTGCTGTTTGATAAAAACAATTCATTTTTATTTTGATTACGCAAAACGTGGGAAAACACACATTCGAATCAAGATATTAAAACTCGATGACCTTATTAATGCCTGGGCAAAATTAATCGTATTTATCCAATCAATGAAAATAACAAAAAAATAGTTCATAAACTATAAGATAAGTGAATATTTATGAAAATATGGCCATTTATGAAAGATTTATCTACGGTTGACTGTTCCGAAGTAATTCGTCATATATTTTTTGGTTTAAAATTCTAATATTTTCGGTGTCCAGAGCGCCAATTTTTTTGGATATCTTCGTATGCGTTGTAAAACGCAAGCATTATTTTACCGATCTCTAAGGCAGAGCGCTATCCTCGATGATAGTGTTCGGCATTATCGTGATCAGCTGTGTCGCATACTGGGCTGGAATGTGTGTCGATGAATCGATCGAGACAGTCATTACTGTGACGCGAGGTTTGCAATTCTATGCGTTTTCCAGAAGTTTCTTACTGCTATAAACGGGCATATCTCAGGAAGTCATATTAAATCAAATACACAGAGAATTTGATAATTATGGCGGCTGAATACGCGAGATTTCTCCATTTTTCGCCCAGCTCGTCAATCATTCGTTTGGAGAATGCTCCTTTCCTTCGGAATGGAGAGAATTCGCTTCAACACCAATTCCGAAACCGGCCAATGATTCCGCTGGACCTGTGAAGTATGCTCTAATCGCCAACTCATCTGTGTGGTTAAAAGTGATTGAGAAGCACCTCCTCTCTAAATTGGATGACACGCTTGAAACTGCCGATAACCCGTTTAAGTTTGGCCACGTTTTCGCACACACTCCACTCTTCACTTGATGCCTGAGCGAAAGCCGTCAAAGGAGTTGTCTTGCACTTCACCTCTGCTTTCAACACTATCTCACGCTCTCGAATCCTTTCTCTAGTATGTGAAGATGGCGTTTAAGGATGGTTGATTAATTGGATTCAAAACAATTTTTCTAATCGACGTCGACATGTAAGTGTCGGTAATGAAGCCTCCACCTCTTTGCTAAATAACTGCGGTGTACTACGAGGCGCAGTTCTATCTCCTTTCCTTTTTAATTATTACACGTCTAGCTTTCGGTCGCCTAACAACGTGACACTAATAAAATACGCGGATGACTTGATTTTATGCCATGCATGGAAGACGGATGGAGATTCTCAACAGCTCGGGCAGGCAGTCACTGAGGTACTCGAGTGGTCTTCAGAGAATGGTCTTTTGCTGAATGCATCAAAATGCATCTCTATTACATTTTCCCCGACAGCCGCTGTTGACAATCCTGAAATCCCTTCACTCCATAAATTCGCTTCGAGCTCAAAATTGAAATTCCGCGGCGTTATTTTAAAAGTCGGTTATCATGGAGCGGTCATGTGGATGCCGTCTTTTGTAAATATCATCGCCTCTGCTTCCTAGTTCGCCGGTTTTTTAAATAATCTCGTTTTCTAGTGGTTGCCTATTCTCTCCATTCAGGAAATCATCGTTCAACGCCACTTCAATAATTGTTCACTTATCGCTGCTCGTATTTAAAGTGACCCCTCCCATCCCCTCCATTCTAGTCTATCAAAATGTAAATCTCTACGACCAATGCGTAGGCTATACCGTTCAATACCTACAAGAACGGCGGCATATAACAATTCGGTTTTTAGTTTCACCAGAGCAGATGATGCAGGGACTAAATTTTTTTTTTCATATCTAGTACTTGTTATACTGTCTTGTTTTATGCTGATATTTTTGGTCCCCGTGACCTCAATAAAGCCACTACAATTATTATTATTATATTGTGCCTACTCGAAACGCGAATATACTCCTAGGAGACAGAGAATTGTACATCTACCTAGCCGGTAACCTAAATATGTACAGAGAATTGTAATAATCAATTCAATCCGAATACCATAACCTGTTTAACGATTAGCTTAATGCACTTGATTTAACTCACACATTTTTATTAGAAATTACTGTTTAATGCTTTAGCTGGTCAATTTTTTTAATTTGTAAGCTTCTTACATTTGAAATACGGCAATTCGGTTGAAGTTTGAAGGACTGAGCGACTGGATTGTATTTCTCCATACAACAAAAGAAGAGTTACGAAATTGTCTTGTAGAGATACCGTGACTATTTGGGTAAAGGTGAGGATTTATATATGACATTGAATTAATTTATACGTGAAGTCAGCAATACTATCTCCAATAGGTTTACCAGGCCATCATTGATTCGATTAACTGTCTCCTGAGATCTTACTGCGGTTCAACACATAAAATACTCCTCCAGGGATGATTTTGACGCGGTGCCGATTTCACTCTGGCTAAACTTTCAAGTTTCTGGGAGTTAAGTCCAACAATAGGCAGTGCTACCGGGATGTCAAGTTCAGGAAATTCGACCATCAGACTTTTGTACTTCGTGTATTTTTGAATAATTGTATTATCTACCGGGATATAAATGCCTTAACCCAAGATCTAGCAATCCCCTTCAAGCGGAATGTGTTATATGTTAAACTTATAATGTATTTCAGTTCTCCTTCGACCTACGCGAACAACAATAGTTTTAATTACTTTCGTATCTAAATGCGAAATGGGCAAGCCTCCAAATTTATTAAGCCCCCTTGAACATTGCAGAGATTATACGTATTTTTCAAAATAATCCAAATATCCAAAAATATTTGGATTAACTAAACTTCATTTGTTTAACACCGATAATATATGCTGGCCATAAATTCTGATCAGGATGATCATTTAATTTAACTCTAGTTAAACAAACAAATTAAGTCCTTATTTTACTAGTCAACGTGCTTGTGATTTTGTTTCGAAGCGGGACCGTTAATATTATTTATTTTCGGTAAACTTTTGAACTGCAGCAATCACTAATCTATCTCACAAGTTGACATTATAAGTGGTCCGTGGTTTTACCGGAAATGGCTGATATATGAAACCTGAACGCAGATTAGTTCATTTAAACAAATAAAGTAAGTGTCCTATTAATACAAAACATACCGGCTTTTGTGAGATACTTTAGTCTGCTGGTATCATCTTCTGTCATGTATAGTCGTTAAGCCTTTCTTTGTTGCTCTAAATAATTAGAAAAGGACATCTATCCGATTGAATGATTGACAAAATATATGATTTTTGGGGCGCGACTTCGACTTGTCAAGGTCGTGTTTCCTGTTGGCCATTCGTTACATTTTGGTTTATCCTGTCCTGTCATTGCGTACGTTATGGGATTACCCCCTATATTTATATATATACTACGGACCTGTCACGTTCTTCAGGAAATGGACTGGTTTTACATTCAAAATAAATTATAACGCACCTTTCATACAAATCGATAATTGTCATAGGGTATAGATTGTCTTATTACACCCGCGTTCATGCCACTGGTTAAGAAATGACGCAATCCTAAAGTAAATTTGATTGCTGCTTACATATCGGTATCAGTTAACAACCGACTAATTTTGATAATTATTTACCATCGTCTCCCGCGCAATTAGCATTATTTTTAATGTTATTGCCAAAGCTGCATACACTATTTGGTGTGATTCTTCTTATGGGGTCTCGTTATATTTTTCAGACATGTCAGGAGGCAGCTATCAAACTCCAAGTGGACCGCAGCCTGGTAGATTATTATTCCCTCAATCGCCGCAGGGCAGGAAGTATATTATCGTACCTCCTTCTATAATTCAACGTCACCAATCCCCCCAGTACGCGAATGGGGCAGCCATGACGTCCATCATAGAATCGCCAAATTCTGAAATTGGTCCTGCGATATCAGCCAACCTCTCCCCTATATCGGTTCGAGCATCAACATCTGCGGTAATATTATACAGATAGCTCACCGTTTACATTGTAAAAAAAGTCAAATTTGACAATTTAATATCATATAGGTAAATATTATAAAGTTTAGTCATGTTAAAACAGAGTTCTGGCTTAGAAGCATTCGCTTATCCTAAGTTTTTGCTTACATTTTATGTCAGCCGAGAACCCCTGAAATAATATGCTCAAGTTAACTTGGGGCCTTTACATTTTATATAACATCGTATACTTTTATATTGCAGCCGATTCGTAACCTGTTATCTAATAACGCCACCCAACTTCCCTGTCTATCACAGGCTATTGAACAGTCTCGTTCTGTGAGTTGATGTGCTGCTTTTCTTTCTCACCTGGCATATTAATTACATCACCCCTGTTTGTGTTTAGCTAATCGCTCACCGTCCCAATAATAACATACGGAAGCCCGTCCCACTCCAAGCGATGCATCATGCTGTTGGTGCGCCTGCTGCCATTGGGTCACTGTCACGCTCAAATTCTTCCGACCAAGCCATCACCCTCAAAACCCCATATGAATCAGTAACTGAACCCGGCACAACGATGTCGATTCTTCCTGGCACTTCAGTCCAGTCTCATGAGCTGCCTTACAACAATTTCCACCGCATACTCGAGACTGAAAATATGATTTCCATTGATTGGGACTCTCGTTTGGATGAATTGCCCACGTTTCCCCCCGATAATATATCTAAAGCTCAATTTTCCGACGTTACTGAGTTGTTTGACATGGAGTTGGAAGTGCCAGAATGCCGCGAGGTTGACGTGCACACACCTGAAGTTGTTGGACAGCCCATCCTTGGTGTTGATGTCGACATTGCTGAGAATATGTATCCTGTGATGAACCTTCCTTTCCCCATTATGCACGCCTTCAATCTGCAGCTGTTGTCAGTTATCCCAACCACAAAATCGGAGATAAAAAATGATCCTGGTGAAAGATTGCGCCCTACGGCGAAGCTCTTAATGCGACTAGGTACGTTTTGCAAGTTTTCGTTACACAAATTAGATTTGGCTCACGATTTCCCGTGTGTTATGAAAGACATCTTGATAGTTTTACAAAGTTTGACCGTTTCGTCCTTCTATTTCACACAATTTTCCACCGAAGAGTCGCAACATGACTCCTTCTATCGTCCGTATTCTAGGAAGGAGTTTTGTTCGGGAGCAGTACCACAAACAGGTGATTGCTCGACGTCTTCGTGGTGTCCGGCCCCCTCCGTCACTCCAGGATGAGACTAAACGCCATTCTGTTATGGAGGTCTTTCGTAAGACCCTTCCACCGGCCGGCATGCAGGCCACCATCCTTGGCCGTAATTCCACGTCGGCGGCCTGCCTCTCACGTCCTCCGACCCACCTCACGCGGGCCTGTGCAATTGCAGGTTGTCCCTACACATTCTACTCACACTTGGCGATGATGCGCCATTGCAAGGAGGGGCACCACACACTCCAGAGAGTCAGCCTGCCGGGAAATGTGAGGGAATGCCCGGCACTCGCTCTGTACCCGGTTAATCCACTTCGACTGCGCAACGGAACGACCTATGCTTGTCCAAAGTGTACATGTTTGTTTTCTTCGATGAAGGCCATCGAATCACACGTGTCTAAGTGAGTTGATTTATGTGAGGGTACTTCGAATCCGAAAAATATTCTAGAATATAAACAGGCTTCATTGGGGTTTTTCATTAAGATTATCGGCGTCCCCAGTAGCACTCGTTGTACCGGTGGCATAGTAGTGGTAATAGTTACATTTACTGCACATTAAAATAGTAATTTGTTTGAATGTTAAATTGTTGCGATTGCATGCCAAGACGGCCTGGTGACAAAGAATTTGCCGTAATGCCATTTTGCGTTTTCTGTTGGTTCGTTTTTGTGTCTACTTGGTATAGCTGTCAGTTTTTGTTTGGCTGAACGCGGATAAACGCCTTCGTAGGTGTTTCCATGAAGGTTCTTAGGAAAAATATGTTACATTTGACGTTCCCAGTTTCACTAAACGTATCGGAGCCACGCGTGGAACTTAGACAAGCTAAATTTCGGATGATACGTTTTCCGCCACCCCACCCCCCGGCCTCCAAGTCTCCGGATGGCAGGCACATGCGGAACTGTTCACAAGTGTATAGCGCTGCTTTATCCTGTCTTCTTCAGGCGCCATAAGATTCCCCACTTTTTGGCCAATACAACGTCCACAACAAAGGCATGCTGTGTATGCAAGGCCCAGATTGACCGGTGCGCTTCCAACCTGCCCGTCTGCCAGATCCGGCTGCGTGGTGGCTACCCCAAGCAGTTGTGGCACAACATTCGAACACTCCTCGGCACCGACCCCGCAAGAGCCATCTCCACTCACAGCCTCGCCTGCTTCATGCTGCTGCCGAGCCCCGAGGCACCGCTACTGTTTCCCGAGGCCCTCATGGTGGACGGGGCAATGTGGGCGGCTGCCGATGCTACTGTTGCAGACGACTGCAGACGATTCGCCTCCCGATACGCCAAGGCGATATCCGCGTTGTCCGGATTGCTGGTGTGTAGGCGTCTGGCGACCTACAGGCGCATCGTAGAGCCGGCAATCGATTTCAGGTCGGTTTCTTCACGCTTTCGTCACTACCCCACGGGCGACCATTCGTATTTACCTAATGCCACGCGGTGTCGTGGTTTACGTCATTTTAATGAAGTCTTGGGAATAAGCAACACGGGGCGTCCCTATTGTTGGTGTCAGCGTCCAAGTCTATTAGTACGTAATTAACGAGGAAACTACTCAAAGAGCCCAAGTACTGGCGAAGCACAAGATTACAAACCAAGCCGTTTAGCCAGGACGGTCTTCTCCTGTTTGCACGTGTTCGGCGTGCTCCACGCTGCAGGCATGCCACACATCATGACATCGATTCGCTATAACCCCCTTAGCCTGGAGATGGCAGCACTGGATCCTCCCTCCGCAATTAAGCGTCCGGGTACGTGGCCTCCACTTGCAGCCGTGTCGGATGGCGCGGCCGTCGCGGTTTGTTCCTCCTCCGGCTCCATCCCTGCGATTTCAAAACCACGGTGTCTCACACGGTATCTCACACCGACACCCCCCCTACCAAGGTCAAAGACCCATTCTCGAACGCCCAACAATGTGGGCCCCTCTCTGTAAGTTTACAAAAACATTTGGTGCCAATTTAAACATTCTACTGTCCTTATGATAGGCAAATTGTCCGTCCGTTTTGCCACCTGGTTACTAGGTTGGCTTTTTAATGCCTTTTGTAGGCTCTTGCCCGCCGCTAAGCGCCGTCTCATCCTGCAGCAGGCCTTGGGTGCAGCAGCCACCCAGCAGCCATCCAGCAGCGTCAAAGAAAGCATGCCGTTTCAACCACAGGTCAATCCGCGCACCGCATTCTTGCCGATTCAGCCGCTAAACCACACAAGACCACCTGGTTCCACCTGGTTCCCAAGAACTATGCAACCGGTAGGCCCTTGCTTGTAGAAGTATCCATGTCCTAATCACCTCCAATTATTAATGCCTAAGTCTTCTTCTAGTCCAATATAACTGATGCGCTTTGTGCTAACTAAAAGGCCCTTGTATTGAAGCCCTCAAACCGGTTACAATCATCACAAAAATTAAAGCGGTTGATGTCGAGTTTCTTAGCTAACGTGTGCACAAAATTATCGTAGGTATAATTATGTCTTTATCGGATTTAAATTTCTAATCATTCTGCTCCTCTTACCCCAGCACTCCCTTCCCATTGTCCTGAGACAATACGGCCGGATGCCCCAACCACAGCGTGGTCTTTGTTCTAACTTCCTTCCACCACCACCACCTCCTCCCCCTTCCTGGAATCGTCCGCAGACGATGTGGGCTCCACTTCCAATGCCTTCAAACATCTCCCAGACATCTTCAAAGCCGCCGCCCCATTCGCTTGTCCTTAATTCGTCCGTTGTTCCGCCAGTGATAGCACAACCTCTGCTATACCAATCTCAGATTGAGGTGAGCTTCGTCATATTTGAGGTATGTAGATGTCTGGATCTGAAGGACGCTTCGTAAGGTTGTCCAATCTAACATCTATGGGGTTTACACTGGGGGTAATAAATGACCCAGACACCGCGATCTTCCAGTTTCTGTGGTTTATCAGAATGAAGCATTAAAGTGAATTATTCGCATTTTATTCCATTTCTTAGACTTCGAACTTACAAGGAAACTGCATGGGATCAGTGTTGCCCAACCCTCAAATGGATAAGTTTGTCTGGGCTGCGAAAAATCAAGTCCGAATGCGGAAATCTCCTCACGTACGTTGCATACTACATTTGTCCACTTGTATCCTTAAAACAATATTTTGATTTATTTAGTCTGGTTGGACAAAATTAGGACCAATCGTTGCAATTGTGTGCTAGTTCTCGGTAGATAAACCTACGTCGCATTAGTTGATCACGCGCCTTAATTGACTACGTGAGCTTTGAAACTGTCGTTCGATTTTTAATTCAACCGGCATGGCCGACCCTTGTTAGTTAAAAGTGAAGTAAGCAAATGCTAGTTGAAATACCCAATTATCCAAAAATTATTTTACCGAGTTTTCCGGTTGACCAAGGCCGAACAGCTGGTCTGGTCCTAAATTCGGCATACCTTGGTGTTTTAGCCCAATGGAGCTCCTTCACGGACACAGAAGGTTATACGAATCTGCTCACCACAGAATGTTGTAACCGGACTCACTGCTAGTCAGTTTTTGTCCAACAGAGGACTGCCTCGTCAGACATCACAAGGGTTTACATCACAGCCACCAGTCTCACTTCTGACATCCCCATCCACGACAGTTCAAACCGCAACTACACTGACAACGCAGATTCCTCAGACGATCCTCGTTGGCGGCGCCTCGTTGACCTGCCCCATGTGTACCTTCTCGAGCGACAATCGTGACTTGATTATGCAGCACGTCATGGACGCCCACTAGTGCAACATTTGCGCGTATCAATGGGATCAATGTACATACTCCTTTATAGATATATTAATCCCCGTCTCTGTTTCTGTGTATGTGTGACAGATTGTTATTTTTGCTATAAAATATTAAAAAAACGATTCACTAAATTACGGATACCATAGATCAGGCCACCTCGGTGGCACTAGGTGTGTGTCACCTGTGGACATTCCCGAGAGTGGTCATGGCAACACCCATGAAGCTAGCTTGCTTTCGGTAATTTGGTCTGCTTATTGGGTTCTCGGTTGTGTAGATGTATGGTAGGACGGGCGATTAATTGAAAATTTAATTAATGTTGTCATCACCGAAGAAGCTCGGTGCAATCGGACTTCTTATTGAGGTAGGAGACCACTGGATACGTTGATGTTTGCCCTTGGTTGCGTCAGCGTGTACATTACATTTCGCTTTCGGACTATTTTAACAGACATACAACGATATCTTCAAACTCTAGCCCCCGGACCCCGTAACACCAAATAGGCGCTTCAATGTAGGGATGTTGTTGGTGCTGAAATGTGTTTGAAATTGCAATCTGCGTCTTAAAATCCCACTTGGGTTTTTGGTAGAAAGTCTTCACTTAACTGGGCGCGTTCCTTTTATTGCTGTGCGCCAGGTTATCATGAAGTTTAGGACTCAATCAACACATGTTCGAAAAAGTAGCTTTTCAAAAGTAATTTAGTTCAAGGAATACGTCAAGTAAAAAGTAAATGAATGCACTATGAAGTTATCGGCCTGATATGACTATTTGAAAAAAAGAGAATGTCTCTTATCAGTGTATGATATCTCCATGTGCAACTATTTGATGTGTACATTAGGGTAAGGAAATTAATCTTCACGAAATGACGCTCGGCTGAACAGGGGTCCCACGTACTCTCCGACACCCACCCCACCATCCACCGGTTCACCGTAGACGCGCGCTGCAACCGGCAGCGGCCAGACGTACCCTCCCCCCATCTCAACACCACCAGCAGCATCTGGGACTGTTTGTTCGTTGATCTCTGGAAGTGAATAGTCGACTGTTGTAGACAACGTCTCGAGGGTCTCCCTATGATTGCTGACGCCTGCTGGATTGCTGTTCCGCCGCAAAACGGCGACGGTCCTCTCACGTTGTTGAGAGCCATTATTGAAGTAGGTCGGGGGGAGGTTGGAGAGCCGCGTCGGTCTTCCGTCCTGGCTTCGTGGGCTGGAGGAGTCGCGGGGGTCGGTGCGTGCAGGCTCCGAATAGACACCGGAGATACGCGTCTCCTGCGTCCCACCACTTATAACGCTGCTAGCAGGCTGTTGTGATAAAACAGCGAACCAAAAATAATTTTCAGTTTTATATTAAAATCACAAGGTGTTTCGGTGAAAAAACGACCGGTTAGTTCATTTGAGCATCTTTAAAATGGCTTTAGACTCGATTTCACATTTTGAGACAAAGTGCTTCCTGGTAGTATATATTAGGCAATTCAGGGTAATCTAACTTGGTGTATTGATTGCCAAGGGGAAATACTCACGCGTCGATGGAGGAAGGATTCCGGTGAGTCCCTCCGGCTTCTAAGAATGAGAAGAACATCCACGAAGGCGACTCTTTCCCCCGGATCATCACACCAACCTGCACAGCCCAGAAAATACTTTGTGAAATTTACCATTGTAGGTGACGGATGCTTCTATTTCAAAACATCTCGGGATTTAAAATATGCTATAACACTGTTTGAATTAGATTATTTTCACTGAATTCTCGTTTTCCATGCATCCGAAGATTGAAGTCAATTTTTACGTACATGCCAAAAGGAGACGCTGGTAGGCCTCAAGCGTGCAGCAGTCGGGTTGCAGCAGTCGACCGCCAGCCAGTACGTATTGTTTAACATCCGCCGTCTCAATGGACGCATAGGGTCTTTGTCCAAATGTAAAGATCTCCCACAGTGTAACCCCTTAAAAATATCAAAGTGATTAAACACGCATCGTGCCCTTAATTAAGAAAAAACATGTTCGAGAGAAAGTAAAAGCATGCCAAGTGTTGATGTGGCCTAGATATTTACAAATCGACCGGACAAAAGAATCCAAGTTGTTTATGTGCCTTTGGTTGAATTGACGTTTTTTCTAGACAGTTAGCATTATAATATTCTAAAACGTATGCAGCCGAAAATGTTGTGTTAACCATGGTTACATTTAAACGATCGATGTTTGAGAAGCATTGGTGGTAAGCATGGTAGTTGGTTAAGCAGCATTCCTAAGGGTGAATATAACAAGCTGTCCGCGGTTAACATTAATAGATAACTTTGCTTACCAAAGGCCCAAACGTCCGTCTTGAAGGAGTACCTACCACTGGTCAACGTTTCAATGGCCAACCACCGGATGGGAACTCGTCCTGATTGGACCACGACTTCTCCGTTCACCTCCTCCTCCCCAGATAGCATTTTGGCCAATCCAAAATCCGTAATTTGCACGATGTCATGTTGTTTCACCAGGACATTTCGAGTAGCAAGATCACTAAATAACGAAATACGCATTGGTTATAACCTTTTTAATAAAGCCCTGATAAAAAACGTTGCGTTGTTTAAGGGGTCGTCCTTCTGCAAATCCGTTACTTCGTTAAGAAGATAAACTGTGCATGACCTCTACCTTTGAAGGCTTAAGTGTAAGATTAATTATCGTCAATTACTATTTATGCCACGATCGAACAAACTCTTTCTCATGGAAACCGCGTTATTAGTGTTGATAACCAAGTTTCGTGCTTTCATTAAGTAAATATTATTAAAGACAGTCGATTGCTGTTTTTTGAAAATAAAGACTTTAAATAACGAAAAAGAATACTCATCGCGTCGCATCATTCTCCATCAAACGATATACTTTACGAGTTTTAGTTTGTATTCGGGTACCTTGAAGAATTATTGCTTATTCTGAACCCGACTCACCGATGAATAATGCCCGTAGATTGTAGATAGGCCATGCCGTCAGCAATTTGGTCTGCATAGAGCAAGAGCAATTCATTGGACAGCCCGTGCTTGTAACGGCGAAGATAACAGTCCAGACTCCCATTGGGGATGTATTCAGAGACCAGGTACCTCTGAGATCCGGCCAGACACACACCAAGCAGTTGGAGACAATTTCGATGGCGAACCGAACACATTACCTGAAGGACACGAAGCCGTAGGAATGACCTCTCATAGTAGTTGAATTTTTAACACAAACGATCTCCATCCTCGGCGAATATAAGACTTTACCGAAAATTTTCTATTATTCACCACTTTTAAGAACTAATAGTTCTGTGAAAAAATACTAAAAACTTCCATGCAGAGAAGGGGAATAGAGTAAGGCCCTTTAAGTTAACAAATGGCCGCATGTTCAGTAAAATCACGCAAAACATTGAATACAACGAGGAATTTGGTTGGTGACATTGAATTAGTTTACTGTAGAAGAAGTGAACGAAAACTACAAAATGGATGTCTTCAATTTAATGTATGGTGGCTGATTGTTTGAAATGTGTGGATAACGATAGGCGCGCGTCATTCGTTAACCGGACTGTGTGATGGTTTGTGTGAGGTTCATTAATCGTACCTGTCCGGGGCGAATGAAGTGAAGAAAACACCTGGAATTTGAGTCGCTATATATATCGAACCGCGAGGAAGAACAGATAAGACGTTCTAACCGCGGCTGAGAACACCCTGGCTCATTCCCCCCGTTCCTCCGACACGTACCAAAGGTAAGGCTTACTGTACCTTGTTATAGGTAAATAATAGGCAAGCAATCGCTACCTTTTACATTAACCTGACCATAATTCTGCAAGTGGGCAGAATAATAGTGAAAATATTTAAGAAGTGCTTTATTGATGTCACGAGGACCAAAACATCCAGCATAAAAATAATACATCAATGCTATATATAGAACTCGAGCGCACAATTTAACGACGTTAGAGCAGAAAATTATGTTTTGTTTAATAAAGACTACGAATTGAATTTATATCAATTCGTTTTAGTAGGGCATTTGTGGAAACAGAGCATTTGATCTCAAGCGGTCTGTCAATTATACCCGGATTCTCAATGAGACAAACATATTGATAAATCACTATTCTTTTCAATTAAACACAGCGAGAAAGCGATTTTATTCAATGTAAGCCTCAAATAGACTTGCGTCAAAGATGAAACATTTTCGGTATTCAGTGAGCTATTTTCGCGAATATTTTGAATTATTCAAGGACAAATAAATAAATTATGACGAGTTAAAACAAGAAGCAAATTTATGCGAAAAACGAAAAAAAAACAGACAAGGACGTAGGGTTCCAAAATTATACCGCAGAAATGCAAAAACCATTTTTCTATTGCGGTTGCCGTATAAATAATGCCTCGCATGAAGTGTGTAGGACGGCAAACGAGTATAAAACACGACCATTGGATTTTTCCCGTCCAGTCATAGTGCAGACAGCAATAGGAAAATACGAATTTTACTGTGGTATTTTATCGATCTAGGCGGAAGGAACGCACGAATATCCATTGGCTCATAATGACCTGAACTCTCTGGTGGAATTACCTTTGCTTCTTCTAGTAGAGCCTGCAGATCGCCTGCCCCATTTGATTTGTTAAGAATCTTTACGGCCACGTTGATGTTTTGCCGATTTTCGGCGTCGCGATAGGTCACCAGACTAGATCCCAAGTCGTTTTTGCTCTTTTCTGGAATTCGCCAGATGCCCTTGTAGACGGAACCGAAGGCGCCACTACCCAGTGCAAGGCGATGAGATGGCAAGCGGATGTCGTCCAGGTTGATTATGACCAGTCGGCCCATGTTTGGATGGTGCTGTTTAGAACGACGGTAAACCTTGAAGGAGGAGAAAAATAAGCTCCGTGTGTTTTCGACCATTAATTGCTTCCGAATGCAAACCATTAAATATTCTTCCAAAGATAGCTGTTGTAAACGAAGTCTCACAATTCCTTAATGGGCTTATACATGAAGAAACACGTCCTGTAGCATAAATCTATAAGCGTGGCAAGGTCAATACAGTTTTTTTAAAGGTACATGATCACTTCTTGATAAGCAAAAAAATAATGAATTAAATAAGTAGAATAGACCGCAGCACAGCAGGCCGAGATTGTTTAAAAGCTTAAAGTCTTCATCTGCAGGTAATCAACCAGTTTCTGATTATTGTTTTTTATTTGAATGATTAATAAATAAGCGAAACAAAACTCCACCTTTTTATGAAAAAGCAATACATAAGAATAAAACAAGGACGCTTTCCTTGAATATTTGTGGATTAATAGTTATGCTGAACATTTGAAGCAATAAAAAATACTAATAGCATGCGTACATATGGCCATCATTATTTATTTGATCATATGTAAATTATGTCATTGTGTATAGTAACAGGCATCATGATTGCTCGAAATCATATTTGTTTTCATTCTACAGTCATAATGGTCAAACGCTTCCGATATTCGGAGCACCATGTGCTAATTGCCCTGTGTGTACTCGGAAGTGCGTGATCATGTCAGATCGATACCAAATTCTTCCATCTTTCGAAACTATATAAATACATATAAACCTACTCTGGAGAAATACTGTGCCATGTTTGCACGATCGGCCATACTGCTTACAGCATCCCTAGTCGTTGCAGTGCCCGCACACCCGGTTCTTATCACCTTCAGAGGCTGCTTCGACAAGACCTGTTACAACCCAATTAATAAATACTCTGGCTACAACTGCCGCGGCGGTATCTGCGAGCGCATCTGTGACGCGGCCAAATGTTGGGATTCCTTACAGGGGATACTTACTCAAGTTCAATCAAATGGAGCCAAAAACGGTTTCTTCGATGGCTGTAAATCAGATGAATGCGTTACAGGTGAATTTAGTGGATTCGGATGTCATGACAGTGGAAAATGTGACGTAGTCTGTCGGGAGCATTTGTGTTGGAGGCCCAGTATAAACACAGAATCCCAGAGTGGGCCTAACAATAATTTCCCGCGAGATTGGTATTTGATAGTCTTCGATGGGTGTACAAAGACAACGTGTCAGAAGGATAATTACGTTGGATATAACTGCAAGGATGGGAATTGCGATTTTATCTGTGAAGGTGATTCATGCAAAACACCCGTCGAACCCACCCCCCTAAAAGATATTTATTTGGAAAACCTGTTTTATTAAAATTGTTTATTGTCTCTGTTTATTTTATTAAACGGGATTAGGCGCTTTGGCCTAGAGAATACCCAAAGGTTTGGAATGCAAAGCTCATCAGTAGATATGCCTTGTCCCCTTGCTCAACCGAAAATATAAACTGAGGCAAGCCCACCCCCCGACATTCATTTGACACTAATGACGTCTCCGTGGGAACCCTTACGCGGGAAAAATAAAAATGTCCCATTCTGTTTCAGTATTCAAATGAGCACACAAGGAGCCAGGTTTTTTAAAACGGGTTGGATCATTGTGGCTTAATCCTACTATCCATCGAATCATTGCCGCTCGAAAACGCAAAACTTTCCCAATTCACGAGAGATTCCAGGCGATTCGTTAACTTACGGGATTGTTGCAATGCTTATTTCTATAAACGGTGGCCATGCACGGGCTCTTAGAGAGGGGCTCATAGATTCCCCGACAGTTTAGACAGGGCGTTTCATTTCCGGCTCTGGTTTGCGGTTGTAGTGAATTGTCTGAAGAGGAGGAGGAGGAGGTGGAGCAGGCGGGGTTTTTGTAGATGTCGTTGCAGTGGATGTGTGCGGACCAACCGTAAGCCGTGCCACCAAATGGCATCGTTCGGTAGCCAAGGTTAAATTTTGGCTCATCTTCGATTCGTAGAATCTGGACACAAATAAAATATCCAGCCGAAATAAACGACACAATAGGCCAACCAAACTTGAAAGTAAATATATAATTAATCTTCTGTAATTTCCGTCGGCCGAGGCGAGTTCATTTCGTCATTTTGTCAATAAAGTGCAGAGTATTGCGATTCACATTCGATGCACCATAGAGCCGATACAATTGCAAGCTAACTCAAATACGCACAAGAAAAAGTTCAAGTTTAAACTAAAATGCGCACATTTATTTGATTTCACACGTAACACAACCTAACTAGCCGAACTACTAACAAACATTTGGCGTTGTATTCGACGTTTCTGTCTCACGCGCATAGTCTTCCTCATGAATTTATAATCTTGTCGACAACCGTTTGCAATATGGCAAAGAATCGGGAGAAGTACAAGTTAGAAATGATGAATAATCATGCTACTATATAAAAATGGAATCCGTAGTTATGATTACGTTATTTGTAATCGATGGGGAATTTAGGGCCACCAATTTCCATCTAAATTGATAAACGTTAGCCACAAACCTTATAAAACACACGAGAGATTCCCTTGAAGGCGGCAATTTCGCGTCGTGTTTGACGTTTGAAGTAGCAGGTGATTGTCACGACAATCAAAAAGATAAACAAGAGAGTAACGAGCAGACCAATGACAACAGCAATCTTGTAGCGACTCGTTCGAATTGCTTGATCCTTGTGGAAAGACGTTTGACTGTATTCGGCATGGCAGATCAAGTCTCCAGACAGTGTATCCATTGAGACATGATCCAGGTGGTATGGGCAGGTGTCGTGGCAAGTAAAATAGGTTGAACGCACCTAAAAGTCATGAAAAGAATCACCCTGGTGAAACAACTCGTATATAAAGGAAGTTCAATGGCAACGCTTGACCTCGTTTGTCCTCCTGATTGAATAATATAAGATTATGAAATAGATGAAAAGCTGCGGTCATAAATCAAGGTGAGGTGTAGGGTAGTCTTTAAACACGCAAAGGTTTTAACTGTCCAATTACGGGAGTCGTTTGCGGTTTAACGATGTCTTTCGACGTAAAATTCTGAAGTTTATTTAAGGGTCCATTAAAGCCAGCAAACGCTTTTAATAAGATCTGGCTCGATCTGCCGTAAATGCATATGTTTGTAGATAACACAATATGTCCAGCCAGCATGTAAATTGAATTGGCGGATGGGCTACCTTGACCAACATATGAACGCACCGAATCCTTGGACATAGCAGGCCCATCTTTATGCAATTGATACAGCACGCCATCCCGAGGAGACCTCCATTGAGTCTCCTTGTTTCCACGGTGCCAGACTCGAAAGCGGAGGCATCGATGGCAGTGGCTCTCTGAGGGGCCCCAGCATCCCCCACGGCACTCGGGATGGCAGGTGAGACAGACACCAGACAACTGTCTCGACCAGATGTCGGGTCGTGTGTAGCTGCGACTACCCCCAACGTCTTTCCAAAGGAAGAGACCGCTGGTGAAATTCAAAGTTCGTTCGAATCGGACAGCCTTTTTCAACTCCCGTGGATGGGTAAGAGAGACTTCAAATGTGGCGTCTACAGAAATGGAAACCGGAAGCAGTTGGGCAGACATCTGTATATTTTAACACCTATATTTTTGCAGTAGCCTAATTTACCGTAATACGCATTTTGTAGTGTTCGTATCCGATTCTGTGATTCGCATCGCCTAAGTGAAACAAATATGCTAACCATTCACCCATGTCAACTCAAATGGCACGCGAAAGCAACAGCGACGGGGCCCGTGAATGCTCACGTTGCAACCGATCTTCTCGTTTATTGTGTGCCCCCTTTTGAATGTTTTTTTGCAATAATAGCATGTCTGCAAGAGGTATCCATTGCAAAGATGGAACATTGGAATCACCCCCACGGGCACTCAAAAGCTAAACGCTACCTGCGGGGCATTGAGGGACACATGTATTGTTTAGCCAGTAGCCGTTGCATCCAACACAACCGGGCGAACTCGAGGTTGCACGGACGACCGAGTAGGCGGTGCAGGATGTGCAGAGAGGATGGCAGGACCGACAGACGGGCACCACGCTGACACTCGTCTCGACATACGGCGCGTAGTGTGAGGCGTTTGAAATAATTATCTCGAAGGTGCTGAATGTACTACTGGCACAAGGACCCCGCATGCAGACGAGACCGCCTTGCTGCAGACGACGACCTTGGTCACCTGAAACGCGGATATAAAAACGTAAACAGTCTTTATTGTCGCCGTCACAGGACCTCTTTGTAAATGAGAAAATACTAATTTTTCATAAAAGTACGCTGCTAATATTTCGGAAACGATTCTACTTTATTTAAAGTTCTCGAAAGAACACTCTTCTGTGATTTTTTATCCGCCTTCCCTACTCTCTTATTGGTCCGCGCATTTAATCGCGAGCAAGCTCGTTTTTACCGCGGCCTATAAAATACCTGAGCGTATTCGCGACCGAATTATGTAAAAAAGGTTCTCTTTATTTTGTTTGGCTATTTTTCAGGTTACCAGAGTAAAAGCAGTTAAGCTAAAAAACTTTTTCTTGCTTTGCTGTTCTTGAACCTACCTTGTGGTTCATCATCAAAAGAGATGAATTCAAGGAACTTTTCACAAGTGGTACAGCCACCGGCACCGGGATGTTCACTCGGGCCTGAACATACCGGAAGCTGACTTTCTCGACGCGGGTGACAGCTCGAGTGGCAGGGCATGCAGAGGCCACTGTCCGAGTCAAAATATCTCGAGTGTGAACAATGGGTAACGCAGTCTTTCTCTTCCTATAAAAAACGCGTTTTCACGTTCTGCATATCTTAGAGGTCAACATATAAGGATAAAGCCGCATGATTCCTCTGAAAGTCGTGCCAATTTACGTGTTTTATACTGCGTATTTAATAAGGAAAAGATTGCTGAAATATTATACATTTATATGTTTACAAAACGGCTCAGTTATATCTAATGATGAACGCGGTAGCCCACGTGGATTCAGTAAAGAACTATTATTATCATTATGGTATACTATTTGTATATTTTTCCAATACGTTTCACCCAGATACATGACCCATCTTGAACACGTAGGAAACAGTTCTGCGAGTTTAATTTATGCAATGCACGTCAATGTAGAGAGATATCTAGGAGAAAATTTGGGAAATTTTCGGCTAAATGGAGTAAGTTGAGTTATTATTAATCATTTTGCAAGGAAGCCTATCTTGTATCGTATGGTGATACAAAATTAATGACCTTGGCGTTTTTGCATCTCCCATCACACTGATCTGCCCCTGGCCCTGAACACGTGCCGACACATTCCTCGTGGCACTTTCCGCATGTCCGATCCGCTTTTCCATAATTATCCACGTCACTTCTTCGATTGATGAGGACCCCTTCGACTCGGTGCCCACCGGCCAGGCGCGCAAGCACAAGACGGGTAGACATTGGGTTGTCGGTGGATGTCATTGTTGAATGCGGAGCAACCTGTTCGTCGTCGTTGTAGTAGCCAGGAAGGTCGTAACAGGAGTCGACACAGGTAGAACCTTCTACAGAGCGATGACGGCATCGAACACAGTCCTGCCGGCGTGGTCCCCAGCATCCGAATTCGCCGTCACAGGTTGCGTGACAGGCGGAACCCCGCCTCTCTGCGTGAAAAAACATCACATTGACTGAATTGTTTCATCAACCCGGTGTATTACCAGCGATAGGGAAAAACGAACACTGTATGCAAATTAAAATAGAAGCGCGATAATTGGAATGCACAATATGAGGTTTAGATTGAACAATCCACGGTTGCTTTTTGTATTTATACCAAACCCGTGGCGATTAAGGCCGGCCAATTGTAACATCTATGATGCAGTTCACAAAGCCAAATTCAGCAAACGAAACAATCATATAATGACAATAACACTGTAGGCAATTCGGTGGTCCCTTCCGTCTCCCGTGGACAAAAACCTTCTTAACGACCAATTAATTACCATAAACACTCACCGCAATCCTCCTTAGTTAGAACTGTCGAATTGAGAAGTTTAATTCGTGGCAGAAATGGAAGTTCTCGGTCCGTACTGGCAGTGACTACAACAAAACAACACCAATCTCGTAAAATCCCTCAGTAGATTCATCTTGTAAAAATTTGCTCTCACCGATTGTTTGGATGTAGCAAAGCCGAGCGGATCCCATGAATGCGACATATCCATGCGGCACCTCCCGCAGATTATAGAGGCCGACAAACTCCATTTCATCGTGATGAACAGCAATGCTATATCTGTGTTCTATTTAAAGTGACAAAATAAATACGCATTTTTAAAATAAGCTTCTTTTAAACGAGACCTAAGCATATTTCACAAACGAAATCACCAAAATTCGATTAACGAGAGCTTCCCCGATACCACCCGAAGAGGTGATGGAAGTGGCCTCTGCCTCTGCCTCATCACCAAACGTAGCGGGGCCACACGTGGAACTCCGACTGGTTAAAGTCTGGATGACTGGCCACCAATTTGCAGGCGAACACACCGAGTCGAACAAACAGGAAGTAAGCAGGCTGCTAGCCGCGGAACCTTCGGGTGGGAGATAATAGCGAGCCTCTGCCTGTCTAACATTTGCCATGCATTTGCCAAGCTGTATTTCTTAGAGTTTACTTGTTCCTACCCTTCTCTTTTTAATTTTATTTTTAGCGTATCTCCTGGGTCTTGCTTAAACTATAAACAATGATATGATTGCGAAATTGCACCATGGAAGACTAAAAACGACCATGCACATGACTGTCTTTTATACGTTGTAAATTTTAATGCTACATTAAAGTTATTCCATTACACTATCATTGAATTACATTAATTACGGAAACTCGTATTTTGTGAACTGAATAATTTTCATACAAGGTTTTCATATGAAATGATAATTAATTATGTCAGCAAAACACCTGCGTGATAGCGGCAAATTTCCAAGAAGACATTTTAATCACAAATTAAAACCCAAACGATAACCCCTACCGATAGCTAACATAAATCACAAATTCGTATTGGCATACTGCAAACAAAGGACTTACTAGACGTCCGCACTTTCCAGAGGTTTTCGAGAAATGTGAGGTTGTAAAGTGGTGTTGTCAGCGGTCGCAAATCCAAATAAATGAGGCCGTCAACTTCTTCAATGGAATGTAAATTCCATAGCTCTTGGGTCGATGTTATCGGCTTTCTGTTTGAATGAGATGTTCTTAAAAAATGTGCTAGAACGGATTAAAATAGACTACTCGAAGGATTCCGCGGTAATTTGTAGGTCTCCTGAAATGATGGTGCAATTTTCTAATTCGGCCAGTCCAGTTCCATCGAGCGTTCCGTTGACGAAACAGACTTCAAAAGGAATGCACCAAGTTACATATGACCTACCCGTTCATAATATTAAATTAGAAAGAATTAGCGTCTAAAACGTTCGGGATTTCTGCTCAATCGACTTAAATACTGCAGCGTAGATGTCTTTACTAAGGCCACGAGGACAACACCTTGATGAAGAGAAGGCAAAGATTCTCGTAAGATCTGTTTTTCTTTTTAGGAGGACTCATCAACTAATCGATTAAACAGTGAAAACGAAATAAAAAGCCAATCCGGCGAAGCTTCACCTTATTTTGCTGGCGCAGCTGCGCGTTCATAGGTCTCCCCCCACCCTCCACCGCACGGCACGGCACACCGTAAACATCAACTGACCTTTGGGGCATTTGTCTCCACAAGGCACACAGACGTCTCCAGAGGCGTAGAATTCACCAGGAGTGCACTCAATAACGCAGCGGGTCAACTCGGCCATTAGACCATCTTTAACAAATAAAGCAGAAACCTCGGTGCGTGGACATTTACATGAGCAGCTACTCTTGATTTCGGCCGAGCAATAAAATGTTTTATAGGTGTGAAATCCAAACATTTATGTATATGCCTAGGAATCCACGATGAAGGCCAACAATCAGGTGGACGGCCAGAGGGTTTTCGCAAGACCAAAATAGTACATGACAGCTAGGACGCGAAGCCCTAGAACAACTTAAGAATATATACCTGGGCATTCAGATACACATATCCCGCCAAATTCGTATTTGAAATTGAAATTAATTGCTGAACCGTAGTTATGAAGAGAGGCTGGTTGTGGACATCGCGGAACACAGGTGTCACCATCACGATAATGCTTGCACATCTAAAAAATACGATCATTTAATCATTACAATGCTCATTAATTTTAAAATCAAACGAGAGCCGGACAGCAGTCTGAAGCAGCGCTGAAGCCATCTATGCGGAAATCCACCAAATAAGCATTTCGAGTCATAAAAAAGAACAAAAAGTATGCATATTTTCAAGTACTCACAACGCAATTCGACGACGACGGTCCGTAACAACCACCGAGACATTCCTCATGACAACAATGCTCTTTACGACCATCTATGAAGCACCAAGCGCAGTTGCGCTTGGTACAGCGCCCGGGTGGTTCTAAAGGCGAGAGAATCGTTTAAGGCAGCAAAACTGGGCAGTGAACATCTAAATTTGCTACTTTAAATGTGTTAGTAGTATGTCATTTAAGATTTGCATTTTTTCCATTCATAATAACTGTTTGTCCTTGAACGAATAGCAACACACATGATTATTGCATCCAATGTATCCAGTGAAACGGAATTTGTTGATAAAGTACAGGAGAATAATGTTTGAGGCATCCCATGTACACAGGGGGGACAAACCTATGGCGTTTTCTGCATACCGGTTATGAGACAACAATGCCTCTGGCGTGCATGTTTTTGGAGGTAGAATTACACATACACACACATTTCCAACGCACCTGCTTGAGTAGCACGCACGTACGCAAGCAAGCGCAAACACAAAAGATCGATTACGTAATTGGCTGCAATGTAACCACTGGCATTCCAGGAGGCTGCATGAGACACTCTCGTGTGTTTTAGGTATCCAACTGTGCGAACAGAGCAGGCGTAAGCCCACTGTCGCGATGGGACGCCGCATTTCTACACAAAAGCACCAAGAATGCAAATTTGTAGGTATTAACCGTGAAAAGACATCTACGGCAGGGATAGGTGAATTCACTAAAAAATCGAGTGTGGGACGTTCAGGACAAGGAACGTTTGCTTCAATTAATGGAAAATTGTAAGAGGCAACATAAAGAATATATTTGCACGCTGTCATTATTTGACCAAAAAAACTTAAGATCATTTTGGGGATTAATAACCGGGGCGTGATTTGAAACCAAAGAGTTAAAATGCACACGCATCGCCAGCCAACGCATCACCATTGATCAGGTGACAACCAACACAATTTGGCATTACATGGGGAAATCAACTAAGCTTCGAAGGTTCAGATAAAGACAAGAATATAAAAATAAGCGTTTTTGACAAAAATATATACATGCCTCATCAGTGTTGTCCACAATGCTGTGAGGCATGTAATTACTTTAACAGATCACCACTGCGGGCACAAATACAACTTTGCACCGCCCAAATACACGTTTTGGCAGTTAAGAATAAAGGAAATCAAACGAAAATGAAAATTTTTAATTTTTGTTGACGACTGTTAAATAAAATATTCTTGACAATTTTGATTCTCCATTTATATTCCGCAATCGTTAATATGTTTGATATTCAGAAACGAGCTATCACTATTTGTTCAGAAAGATGGGAAAACTGTTCTGTACTGGGAAAAAGGAATTCCAATTGGCTTTTAATGGAATTTTCCGAAATTATTAGATCTTACTCGGACGACAGATCTTATAATCCTACATAGTCCTTAATGTAAAAGAATTATGTTTTGTGCGACTTTAATATTAACCTTGATAAAATATTAAATCGCCATCAATAAACGACAGGCTTCGGATATTCAACGTCAGTTGGCTTTTTTGATGTACGCACCTATAATTAATTACCGTCCCAGAGCACCGTGGTTCTCTCGATTAGACAAGATGAGTGGCGCATCAGATTCTGCAGCACATTTCAAATAAACCAAACACGCGCATTGACTTAATGTATAATTAAAGAATTATTGCGAAATTAAGTAAAGTAAATTAAGTTACTCCAGAAGTTTTCTAGGTTTCACATTTTTGCCATTATAAGAGCCCACACATTAAAAGTTGTGTGGACTATTTTAGATTTCAGATTCATCATCCTCATGTGTTTAATGATTGAAATGAGGAATAACCCAAACAGAGGTTTGCAACGATCCGTTGCATATTTCAATTGGTCTAAGAGATAACTGAGCACCCCAACTGCCACGTGGCGTCCTTTATCTTCGGGTTTCGAATATGTTCGCGGCTGAGGACTTGTGTGGTTTGGAATAACAAATCGGCCGGAGCTTGTGGTGTTATGTTCCGGTCAATGAGATCAGACACGTGATCGTAAACCCCGATAGACATAGCATCTGACGGTTACCCAAGAAAGATGATAGACAAGCCCCATTTCTTGACACGCTAGTTTCCGCAAAACCAATTATTGTCGCTAGGAGGACAACCCATAGTAATGAAAATAAAATCATTATTTTCCAGCAGCAATACCCACCATCTACGTTTTCGACACCGGTGAAGATGCGCATTAAACTTTCTACGAAAACCTAAATGGCACAATTCCTATTGAGCATCTGTTGCTGGCCTTCTCAGAGATATAACCAATTGATGGTAGGAATATGAGCAGCTGTTCTTAATTTATGTGGATAAATTTTCCAAATATATACATTTATAAATGAATGAGAAAAAACGTTGAATCACCAAAAACACTTACGTTTCGTCAATGGACACGGTTGAGTGAGTGATGAATCTTGGATGGTTAGATCAACGCTGATTGAATTGTGGAACCGCTGATGAGTGGGGTCTGCAAACAGGTTCCTCCAGGTGATATCCTGCGTGAGCAGGCACCCTCCTGGGTTATCAAATGCATATACATCACCGTTTTGGATGACTGAAAAAAATAATTTGAAAATGGGTTCACGTTCATTTATTGTACATTATTTTTTCTCATCCATGCTGCGATAGGATTAAAGTGGAAATTTTCAAAGACGAATGTCGTCGAAAGGTCATTTGCTACCAAAAATCTGAGATTGCAGGAGTAAGCATCTACAAGCAGTGCTATTTCACATATTTAAGACAACCTGTCACAACGTTACCAGAAATGATTAAGCAGTCAATTTACCGGGTAAATCCGACTATAAATTCACTTTTTGTTATACACCTTCTGAAAGAACCTAATTCACTATCGTACTTTTATAGAAACAATGGAGGTAAGGGTATACTCTTGACCCAGAAACTATTTCGTAAACTGGACGTGGATTATTTAGTAGACACTTATCGACAATAAAAAGTTCACAAAACCTAATATTTTGAAAACGCCCGAAAATAATAGGTAATTCAGAAGCCGGGTGGAAAACGACATTTGTATACAGGAAGTCTTAAATGGTTTTCTTTATGAGAATCCACATGGAATCAACGAAAGTACAAAAACGGTGTTTGGGTGGTTTCTCTACCCCCAAAATTGCCTGCATCTGCTATTGCCAGAGGATGAGCCGGTTTCATGGATGTCCTGGATCTTAGCGGCTGGCGAGGCGATCGAAGGCCAGATCAGAGTTGGATTCAGTTCTGTTTCCAAAGACGCACGCCGTGGACCTTCTGTAGCTCTAAGCGATCCACGGATATGATCAAAGTTTAAAGTTGTCTACCGGAAGCGCCGGCAGCGCCAACCTGTGCATGGCAACGGCGCAAGACGGGGGTTTATTGTTGGAGAGTTGTAAGCACCAGTCCGCTTTCAGAATTCGTCGAAACCTTCCTGTCTGCTGGTGTCTTCGAGACACCGTGGAAAGGTTTCACGGCCGTAGGTCAAGATGGGGCGGATTTTGACGCAAAAGAAACGAATTTTAGCCAGAAGGTTTATCTCGAAGGGGCCCCAAATGCTTGTACGCGGCTGCTGGAACGCATACCTGACGCTGTCGACGCAAAGTCTGATCTCCTCCATCGCTTGACCATTCGGGAGCATTGTGAAGTCCAGGAATGGGCTCAAGGAGCGGGGATTCGCTTGAGTTGAGCTTAGACCAGGTGACATTTTTCACGGGTATTTGGTCCAGGTAGCGTCCCAGCGTCACCCGGCTTTTTTCAACTCAAGCCTTTACAAAGTAAGGTGCATCCCACAAAGAAAAAGGGATTTTTGCGGTAGAATGTGAACCGCCGTCCTGGCCTTTGGGTCCTGATCCTTTGGATCTCCTCGGCACAGTCAGCCGGGTTTCCCATCGCGCATTCATTGAGAGATTTACTTTCTAGCTATCGGCGCCAAGTTGAGTCATCCTGTCAGCAGTTTACCAGGTTTTAGACGCTGCCGCGTGCAGCTACATTGAGTAAGCGTTGTGTGTTAAGTACAAATCGTCTGCCCAAAGATCGGGGAAAACCATAAGGCATGACCCCGCGACCCGAGGTTCTACTCCTGCCCAACACCCGATACATATTCATTTTGATATGAAAATTGTAAGTATTTACGGTCATAAGATCACAAAACCTTTGATGCAGAATGACATTTAAAGTTTTTTATGATGTTTTAATAATAAATTCTGCAGTTTAAATGAATTATCAAACAGAAACTTTAATTCATATTGATAAATTTCCGTTGCATGTTTACTACTGATCATAAATGCGACAAGTAATATTAATTTTGATTCATTTAACATACTTTTTAGGTTTCCTAAGCCAATTCGCTGAACGTATTTTGCTTCTCTGTAGGTGTGCCGAATGATAACAGCAGCCCCGGGTAAATCCTGTCGAATTCGGTAGCCGTTTCCTGTACCGCGGATGATGCGCAGGTTTTCGAATGGTATCTCGTCCACACTAGAGTTCATGATTATTAAAAATCCACTAATTTCTTCAATGGATTTGAGGAAGCTGAGATTTTGTTCAGAACCATCAGCTAAATAAATTAAATATAAAAGTGTGTATGTAAAAAAATCAAAATGTAATTGATGAGAATCTAGGTCATATATCCGAACGCCCGTGACAAGCCTCTAAACAAGTGTCGAAAATAACTACCATCTCTAACATGTTCATTAGATTTAATTAAATTTACATATTATATTATTTACAAAAAATAGTGTATTCCCGTAAACAGATAATAATAATAAACATATTTATTAGTGTGAGAAATGTCGAAAAAAAACATTATACCAACTATTTTATTTGTTAATGTTGAAAATAAGCTATACGAAAAGACGAGGAAGAGCAGATGAACTCACCATTTGGATGCAGTCCAAATAAAATAACATTTCCAACAATATGCGTGCAATTATCTTTGAAGATTTCTTTAATATATTCGTAAGAATTGTGCATCGGAAAGCCACTGATGTCGAGCATGGTACTTAGACAAACTAAAACATTATTTGGTATATAAACTTACAACGATGATCCCCAACGGTCGTTAAAAACGCTAAATATGAGATAATAGGTATTTGTGAGGTACCTGATGTTTTTACAAGGAAGCATAAGAAAAATAATCGAAAGATCATGAATAATAATTTAATAACTTGGGAGCAACGCAAAGGTCGCAAATTGAACATTACAAACAAATATGATAAATATAAAATTAATGATAAAGAACGGTTTACGGAAATGTTTTAATACGTTACATTATCTTTTGTAGTAAAATTAATCGGATAGTACTAATAACCCAAAAAAATAAATATGGATTTTACTTGCATGTGAGAAACGTCGGTTATAATTAAATTACTTAAATAATCGACAGATTAATACTATTTTTAAAAATCGTTTGTTTTATTAACATCACGGTTGCCTTACTTTCTTTTATATAATTTACTAAATTGCTTGTACGCAGCTTCGGGGACGCATTTCTGGCGCAGTCGAAGCATAGTCCAATCTCCTCAATTACTTGACCGGTTGGGAGCATTGTAGAGTCGAGGTATTTGTATGCCGGAACGTGTTAACCGGCGAATCGTTGAGGAATATTGGTTGGGAGTCGTTTAAAGGGCATGCTTAGAAGACTTGGGTTTCGTCGGCTTTATCTCCAGCCCGATTGTCTTTTCCCGGTTTAGTTCCGGTTACAGGGCAGTAGGGGTGTCAGCAATGACATCGATATCGTGGCTAAATCGTGGGTCGGGTGTGTCGAACGTGCCGATCAGCCCCTCGGTGTGACGATTTACGTTTACCGCGGATATGACGGAATTCCAGGTCTGGGAAAGTAAATCAATTAGTCGGATCTCGTGTTCATTGTAACGAAAATCCAATTCCAAATGCTGCAATTCAACAGAAGAACAGACCGCGGACTAATACAAAAAGTCATTGGTAAGAATTCAAATGATCCAAAAAATTTGGCGCTTTCTGTTTTCGGAATGTCCTGTTTCTGGTTTCTGGTTACACGCCCGAACAAGATCCATTGTGGAAAATATCTTTTTCCATAGAGGAACGAGACAAAATCGTGGATGTGCAGCAGAGGATAGCGGTCAGGAATTGGGACTGCGTTAATAATAATAATAATAATAATGGTATTAATAATGGTATTAGCTTTATTAAGGTCACGAGGATAGTCGCCGCAGGAATGTGAGTGAGGTGGCGGATCGAGACTTTCGCTGCCGTTGAGTCGTTAACAACTTTCTTTCGTCGGACGCTGACAGATAGGTCAAATGTGAAAAGGAAGTTCGCACCAAGGATTGCATGAGGGGCATCAGCAACAATGAATGTGAAAGGGAAAATTCGTCCCGGCCCTAAGTTTGACGAAGCGCATGCTGAAACATTTGCAACATGCAAGAAGAAATAGAGAGGAGTCAATTACACTAGCATCGGCGCCGGCGTCCATCATGTAGCGACGACCGCGTTCGACTGTGTATGTACTTGCCAGGTGGAGTGAAAGTCGTACTCACTGGCTGGCATTTCCGTTTCCCGACCATGTTAGGGAGAACGCCATCGGTTTGCATTAACTCGAACATCTGATGAAACCAGGAAAGCGGGCGTCTTGCTTACTTGTGCGTGCGGCCGTCTGTGGCCTCCATTGACCCTGTCAGCGGTCTTTGTTCTCGAAGTATTTGGATCCTCAGGAAACACACCTCTTGGTCCTAATCGTCACTGAGCTTCTGGTGGGCTCTCGTCACGCGTCAGGGTCACCTCAAAAATGATGTCGAGGTACTTGCCTACCTCGACAACCATATTGCGGGTTACCAATGAGGCATTGATGACTGGCGACAGCTTTTGGGTTACAATGTACAGAATTATCGATTCGCTGGCGTCTTAGTTCACTGATAAGGCTTTCAGGCGTAGCAACAGTTGCGGCGGTCTCTCGCTACCCAATTCCTACATCCTGAATAGAGAATTGTTTCACTGCGACCTTAAAGAAGACTGTTTTTAGCTCAATGTACGGGTTTTCTTCCGGTGGTAAAACAAAAATATGGCGTAAAGCGGGGCACCAGATTTTCAGCCAATGACGCAACTATGTGATGGAATATCGTTTTTTTCGGTGACGATTCCTATCACCACAATTTGGGATTCAATAACGCCAAGGCATACTTCTATATAACTCTAAAACTAAGGTGGCATTTTAATGGAGACGGCGTATATACACGACAATCTCGGTGATAAAATGGAACAAAACCCCCAAAAAATTGGGTCGCTAACTTAATAACTCCTTGAATACTGAGAGTCGTGTGTCTAGTTGAGACACGCATGCAATCTTGAAAAATAACGTCTATTTTCTATTGAATGTTTAATTTTATACGTGCCAGCTTTCCGTACAATTTAAAGTGTTTGAAAGTAGGCAAGTAGCAGAATGATTAAATTTAATAATTCGCTAAGTCTGGATGATCTTTCGCATGTCATTGTCAGAGCGCCGAAAATCACCTATAAGCGACCTCTCAAACTCCAAAATCCAAAATCGCGCGTCCTTCGCTTTTCACACCTCTACCTTAATTTGAACGACTACCACAAACTTGCTATACGATTAACATTTTTATTTTGTGATTTCACAATCATGAACAGATATTTTATAATTATTAGACACTCTCGAGCATGTTTTTTTATATTTCAGACGTCAAATAATACGTTCTGTATACTCATGATTTCTGCTCATTGTGCTGCGACGAAAGGCCTTAATGTCGCAGGAGCTGGGAAACATTGCAGCATGACACCTGATACGAGGATTAAGTTGTAACTTAGAGAACCGATAGTAGCACCGTTTCCGCTTAAAAAAAGAAGGTTTCGTCTCCGCAATAGAATCGGGATTATGATCATTCTTTTGGAGAATATTATTAGTAACCAGCCTAGACCAGCATTTTTACAGATTCCTAGCGTGAAATTCGCCTATTCGTAATTATAATACCGATATAGGCTATTGATTTCCCCCTTGTTATAAAGTTATATAGTAGGATTGTGGTGTACATTCACAGAAATGGTAGACTATTTTTTAAATTTTGAACTCAACAAGGGGTTTGTTGAATGGTCAAGGCAATGAGGGGAATTGAGTATACTGTTTATAAACACTACCTTCATTCATAGGCACAATGGAAACAATGGCCACGTCTAGGTATGCGCGGTCTTTCTGGCGGTCATTAGTTTTTCGGGGAGGTGACCTCTGTTCGTAGGAAAGAAATCCGCCGTGTTGTAGAATCTTGAGAGTTTTTTATCAGTTGGCAGCGACACATATTGCGGTAGAGGCAATAATCCTTCGATAGCTTTCGTGCCTGTCTTATTGTCGGGTTTGTAAGAATGATAGGACTTCATTGCCAAAAAATCAGAATCTCACGATTTTCAAAATGAAGGTGGGGAATAAATATTATGATTTATTATTCTAAAATTAGTTGTAGCCCGACGGTGTATAAAAATTAATAGAATGAATTAAAATGAAAAGAAACAGAATGACATGCGGCAGTTTGAGCCTTTGCATAGAATAGATACCGTAAACTTTATCGAAATTATATTTAAAGATACTTAAAGTCGTCATCTGCTTTATCAACCTTGTCATTTCTGGGTGCTTTCGGCCTGAAATAAGTCGGGGTACAATATTAACGTTTTTAATGAAAAAACCACTTATTATTACTCAAATAATTTTTTTAATCTATGAAAAATTAAAGAGGTTTCGGATTTATGCGTCTTTATATTTTTTTAAAACATCGTCCTTGTGTTTAATGCTTCTAATACACATGAAGGGTAACTAATGAAAATATTCGCGATAACATTTTGGTGTGTTTGTGGAGTTTTATCTTCAGTTTCATAACAATCATAACATGCGGCTGAGGCATATTAAGACACTAATTGCGCCTCAGCAGACTGAAGCAAAAGTGTTGGCTATTGCTTGGGCACCCACTAATACACGATTAGCTATTGCAACTGTCGACCGCGCCATTCTCTTGTTTGACGAGCAGGGTGAGCGTAAGGATCGTTTTTTCACAAAACCAGCTGATTCAAAATGTAGAAAGACATATGTTATTACAGACATTGCGTTTTCTTCGGATTCTACAAAACTTGCCGTTGCACAATCGGACAATATAGTTTTCGTATATAGACTCGGGGATGCTTGGGATGAGAAGAAGACAATATGTAATAAATTCCCTCAAAGACTACCCGTCTCTTGTATGATTTGGCCCGCAAACCAGACCATCGTCATGGGTCTTATTGATGGTAAAGTTCGCATTGCGAATACAAAAACCAATAAGTCTACAACTATCTACAGTGGCGGTTCCTACACTGTTTCTCTTGCTGCAAGTCCAAATGGAAAGGGAATTGTGTCTGGCCATGCTGATGGAACGATTTCACGATACTATATTGATGATTCGGGTGAAGGAGATGCACAAGGAAAATTCACTATACACTCTGTACCACCATTCGCGTTATCTTGGGGTGGAAATTGTATCATTGCAGCTGGCTTCGATAGACGAGTCACCATTTATGATAACAACGGTAACGTACACCAACAATTTGATTATTCGAAAGACCCGACAGAGAAGGAATCAACTGTTTCTGTTTCGAGTCCAAGCGGACAAGCGGTTGCCATTGGGAGCTATGATAGGATACGAATTTTCAATTTTAATCAAAGAAAGAATAACTGGGAAGAAGGATCACCAATAACGATTAAAAACCTTTTTACAGTAACAGCAATGTGTTGGAAAGCGGATGGTTCAAAATTGACTATTGGTACTGTATGTGGTGGAGTTGAGCAGTTCGATTGCTGTATGAAACGTAAGTTATTTAAGCATTTTGAGCTTAACTACGTCGGACCAAGCCAAGTTATCGTATCAAACAAAAAAAGTAACGAAAAGATGGTGTTAAAGTCCAACTATGGTTATGAAATTGAGGACGTCAAAGTGATGGGCTCTGATAAATATCTTGTTACCCACACACCCGAGACACTTATTCTTGCTAATACGTCAACCCAACAATCAAGTGAAGTTTATTGGCAAAATAAAAAGGTTAAAAACAAGATTATCTTTCCCAATGAAAATTTTTGTGTTATTTTCGGAGCCGGTGAACTTTTCGTCGTTGAATATGGATCGAACGAAGTTCTTGGTTCTGTCCGGACTGAAATCATGAATCCTTACTTATTCAGTGTACGCATCAATGAAAGAAAGTGTATTGATGGAACTGGGTGCAAGAAAATCGCGTATCTTCTGGACCCTAAAACCATAAACATAATGGACCTCATTGTTGGCTTTACTATTGGCCATTATACACACGATGTTTATGTGGATTGGTTGGAGTTGAGTGAAAACGCGAATCACTTACTTTTGCGCGATAGGAAACACCAGCTCGTCCTAGTTAACACGGCGACTTTTACTTCGTTTGTACTACTCCCATTCTGCTCGTTTGTTCAATGGATTCCTCAAAGTGATGCTGTTGTGGCACAATCTAGAGAGGATGTCTGCATTTGGTACAACATTGAAGCGGTGGATCGAATTAATACTGTGCCTCTTCGGGGTGGTGACATCAGTTCTATTGAACGTCAGGACGGAAAAACCGAGATCTTAATTAACAAGGGCATGAAGACATTCCGTCACTCGTTGGATAATGGCCTCATTGAGTTTGGCACGGCAATGGATGATAATGATTTTGAAAGAGCCGTATCATTCTTAGATTCTCTTGACATGGCCGAAGAAACTGAATGCATGTGGGTAAAATTGGCAGATAGATCTCTTATAGCCGGAAACCTGCTTGTCGCTGAAAGGTGCAACGCAGCTTTGGGTCTTCAAAGCAAAGCTCAATATATCAAAGTCACTAGGGATTTGGCTGAACAGGTCGACGCCAGAACAAACTATAAGGTTCAGGCAAGGATTCTCATACTTCTCGGAGAACTTAAACGAGCGGAAGCACTCTATTTGGAGAATGATGCTCTTGAAGATGCCATCAGCATGTATACAAAACTAAGAAAGTATGAAGATGCTATAGAGGTGAGTAGCTGTTTTCGGTTTTCTTGCATTGTCGTATGTCTAGATTGCACACGCTAAGAACTGGTGCGGTATCGACGGCTTATTGGAGGAAAATCAGAAATGGTTAAATGAAACTGGCCAAACAGAACTCTTGGGAGATCAGAGAGCTAAAGATGGTGATCACATGGCTGCTGTTACTCTTTACCTGCGTGCTCGAGTTCCTGGAAAGGCCGCGGCTCTTGCTCTTGCAGATCCAACACTATCGGAAGATCGGGATGTGTTGGAGCAAATTGCGCAGGTACGAACACTGTCAGAACCGTATTGCTACGACAAATGAGGATAGCATGGCAGAATATTTTAAGCTTCAATATTCAGAAGTTTAGAAGCTTCGACATAAAAAAACGTTAATTGACGTCGTTCCTTAGGTGTTTCCTCGAATTATATTAATGATTTCACTTATCTTCTGAAGGCGTTGGTACACGTAGGTCGCCATGAGAAAGCTGGTGATCTTTTCTGTCGACTTCAACAAAATGAATCGGCTATGCGCTGTTATCGGGCAGGTGCGGCGTTTCAGCGAGCTCTTGGTCTGGCTCGAGGCTTCTTCCCCACTGATGTGGTTCGATTGGAGGAGGAGTGGGGAAACCATCTCAGCAGTCATGGCCAACTTGACGCGGCTATTCATCACTTCATAGAGGCTGGGTAAAGTCGATGAGCGTGTTCTTTGCTATCGCACTATCATGGTATTAACGCTGTCACAAATGCTACTTGTTACTTATTCACGTAGAGCCTATGTGAAGGCCGTTGGTGCAGCCATCAAGGCCTGTCAGTGGACCAAGGCAGCCGAGATTCTCGAGAGCATTGATGACTCCAATTCAGAAGCCATCATACCCTATCTGTTGGAGCTTGGACACCACTATGCGAAAGCTGGGGAATTCGCCGATGCGGAGCGGTCTTACCTCAAAGCCAAATCGCCTAAGAATGCAATAGAGATGTACACTAACGCCGGAATGTGGGAGCAGGCGCATGCTTTAGCCTCCAGGAGCATGGAACTGGATGATCTAACAGAGTACGTCGGTGACTCCCTCAAAAAAATGTCCTCAGTTTCCTTAACACTTGTTCAAACAAAACTAACTAAGACGTGGATCTGTATACATCGGAAAATACCGAAAACGTGCCACCGATTTTTACCGACAGGTTATTGCTTATCGATTTTGCTTATTGCTTAGGTGATTGTGCATGCTTTGGTTCCCCGGTTGACAGAATTCAAATGATTATTCCATTGGCATTATTCGGTAGAATATAATGAGGTCCCAGTATCCATTCAGGCCATTGCTTTTATGCAGAATGTACCTCGAACAAGCCGATCACCTGGAGAAGAGTGGCAACCTGAAAGACGCCGAGCGACTCTTCCTAACTGTGAAACGAGCCGACCGGGCTATGGCGATGTACAAAAATCAGCGGCAGTATCGCGATGTCGTGCGCATGGTGCGCGCACACAATCCAGAACTCCTCGATATGACTCTGATGCGCATCGCCCAGGAACTCGAGTGTGAAGGCAACCTCCGACAGGCTGAACAATACTATATGGATGTAAGCGAACAAGTGTGACATTTGGTTTGCTCATTTTCGTAATCCGCATCATATTACTATTATCTTGATTATAAATTGACGGCAGAGCAAATTCATAGTGGTGGGATTTTCTGTGTTCCCATTGGATGAGACGTGAGAGTGAAGGCGAAGTCAATGCATGGCAGATTTGAACAGTCCGCAGTTGAACTGGCCATACTTGCAAATAATTCTTCTAATTATTATTATTATTCTGGCAGGCTGGTGAGTGGAAGTCGGCAGTGAATATGTACCGCACTCGGGACATGTGGGAGGAGGCTTTTCGGGTGGCCGGCGACTGCAAAGAACAGCCGGAACTGCGCAAACAGGTGGCATTCCTGTGGGCCAAGCACCTGGGCGGGGATTCGGCGATGCGCCTGCTCAATCGCTTGGGCCTTCTCGACACGGCCATCGACTATGCAACGGAGCATTGCGTATTTGACTTTGCTTTCGAGTTGGTGCGTAACTGCACTGCCGGCAAAATCGCGGAGGTGCGTTCCAAATATGCCATGTTCCTGGAGGATGAAGGGAAACTTGGAGATGCCGAAGAAGAGTTCATCAAGGTGAATATTATTAAGTCAATATGTACCTGTTGAAAAAACTAATCGAAATATTTTCCTCGAGGAGATAATTCGCATTTAGTCGGTTCTACTTATATGCTTTCGTTCGCATCTCTAAATGGTCACAGGTCTCAAGACACACGCAGAGTGTATCCACCAAATAGGCTCGTATTTTTCTAATCTTTCATAAATTAAAATCTCAATATTTAAGCGTAGGCCATCTCATTTGCCTGCCCATTGGAAAAAAGAAGAATTAAAGCATCTTGATTTTGTTGCGACGTTGCCAGAAAACTGCGTGAGATCTTTATCCAAGAGCTTTCGTCCAGTGGATTTTAAAGTTTTTTCGTTAGAGAACAAATATCTTGGTGATAAAGCTTATTGGCCTATTAATTGAAACCCAAAATACATTCGGTAAACCATAGACTTTGATTGGTAGTGTGGCTGTCGTTGTTCAGTATTGCTCGAACCTTTTCCCATTGTGTCCTTTCAAGGCGGGAAAACCCCGCGAAGCTGTTTTGATGTACGTGCATAATCAGGACTGGGTGGCGGCAGCACGTGTGGCCAAAGATCACGACCCCGAAAGTGTGAACGACGTGCTCCTGGGACAGGCACGAATCGCCTTTGGTGAGAAGGATTTTCAGCTGGCCGAGTCTCTCCTACTGCGCGCTCAGCGACCCGATATGGCGGTACGAGCCTACCGAGAAACTGGCCACTGGGAACATGCTCTGCGCGTCGCCCATGCATATCTTCCCACTAAAGTTCAGGAACTAATGGTATGTGCAGCAGGCATTACATTGTCAATTTTCCTCATGTGTAACAACTTGCTCACAACATATCTCACACCTTAGGAGGACTATGAGGAGGAGAAATTGCGTATGGACATGGCATCTTCACGCAATCCGGCCAGTGCTGTTGTTCGCGCCGTCCCGAACACTGTTGGGTCTGGTGTGGGCACTATAGACTCTGATGGAGCCATGAACCCACTTATTGCTATGGCACGCAAACTGGAAGCCAATGGAGATCATCTTAAAGCTGTTGAGCATTATCTCAAGCTCACACCAGATCTTCTCAGCGAGGGTGATACGGCGCTCACGCATCCCGTGGAGGCGTGCGAGCACATTTGGGTGCATGCAGCCAATCTGGCCACAAAGTTCCTCGCCTCGGAGAATTCTGTCAAGGTCACGGAATTGGTTGCCTCGAGACTTACGCGGTTACAGGTACGCCTAAGTTCATGAGTCGTCTTTTCGGGGCAATTACCAGAGGACCTCGGCTTTATTCCCTCTTCCCCTCAGAACCCCCATTCCTGTTTGCATTTACCAATGGGAAACCTTCATTTCCTTTAACAGAGATACAGCACAGCGGGCGAACTTTTCCTCAGCATCGATCGTATTCAAGAAGCAGTTGATGTTTTCATTTCGGGTGAGGAGTGGAGTAAGGCCAGGAAAATAGCACGGGAGCTTGAACCGCGCCTTGAAGGGCATGTGGAAGCAAAGTACAAAGAATCGTTAAAAGTATGGTTTCCTGTACAAGCGAAATTACCATTTAACAGATGAGTGGACAAGCAGAAGAGCTGGTTGATGTGGATGTCATTTCAGCCATAGAAATGTATGCGGAACAGGGACGATGGGAGAAGTGTGTGGCCACCGCCGAAAATCTCTATCAGGAGACGGGGGGTGAACGAGAACATCAATTACTGCACAAATACCTTGCTGCATTTGCAGCCTCTCTCATTAAAGATGATCGAACGTACGATGCCTTGCTGCTATATAAACGCCACGGGGCTCCTCCATATGTTCAGAATTTCAACATATACAAACGAATTTTCCAGGTAGATTTCGAATTACGATTAAAATGAGTTTTAGGAAATAACCAGTCAGAGGAACTTGGCTATTGCTGATGGTTATCAAATATGGTCGGCGTTACGAGACACCCTGCTTGACCTCTTTCAGAGGGTCACATCACCCGGCGTCTCTACAAAGATTCAACCAACCATTATTTCAATCTTTGAGAGGATGCTTCTAGTTGCTCATTACTATGCTATGCGTTCTGCCCTAATATCTGCTAATCAATTAGACGTAAGTTCTAATGATAACGAAATTGTGGCGTTCTTCTCCTCCGTTCTTTCTGTCTATTTTGTGGACTATGCACAAGCCCCTGCATTCATCGTGTTCGTTGGCCAAACGAGTTGAAAGCGTTTATCACATCGATATTTGGTTCCGCTGTCTACATTCAGATGCTTATCGAAACATGTTTATTCTTTATTAGTTAGCTAGCAAAGTTAGTATATCGCTTTTACGAAATTCGGACATCATTCCAGCTGACAAAGCCTTCTACGAGGCCGGAATGCAGTGCCGTAAGATGGGCTGGGACAATATGGCGTTTGTGTTTCTCAATCGATTTCTTGACCTCATGGAAGTCATTGAAGATCCCGAAGGAAACTCAGATGCTCTGGATAGCTCAGACTTCCATGTATGTTCGTTTTGTATTTACTAGTTTTCGTCCTTGGATAATATTCTCTGATTCATTATTTTTTTACCAAAATAAGTTACGAAAACCTCCAAGGATAACCTCTCACAATCGCCGCTGTATTTTTGAATGATTCAGACGAAAATCGTTTCGCTCTTAATAAAATGATAAATCGGATGTTCGTGTTCTCCGCACTCCACCAGAATTGATAAAACGAAGTGCCGCGGCTGTTGTTTTATCAACATAATGCTCTGTGCTGAATATATGTTTTTTTGTAACTGCCCGTTCTTCGCAGGACACGGATATTCCACTAGAGGTTCCAATTCCGGAAGAGCCGTATGCAACTAAAGAAGAACACGACGCTATTCGAGAATGGATACTTGCAATCTCCATGGACCAGAAGCTTGACCAAGCGCTACCCAAGGACGAGAGAGGAATCTATGAGGCCTGCCTGCGTTCCCCTGCGACTGGGGTGTCCGCCCTTCCCTGCATTGTTACTGGATACCCTGTATTGCGCAATGGGATCACTTTCGCATCCAATGGAAAACATTCTGCTAACTTGGAGAATTGGAAACGGCTAAACTGTGCTGCTTCAGTTAATCGTAATCCGGAGTGCATCGACGTGTGCGAATTTATCCGCCGGTGGTGTGGAGCCATTGCATGAACACCGACACCGTTGTTTTTGTTAGAGATTACGAAGCATCTTGTTATAATTCGACGAATTGATGAAAGTGATATGCCCAATTTATCCGTTTTTTCATGGGTACGGATATTTAATCCTTTGTGGTAAAACCAGACGTCGGTAAATCCAATATTAATTAACCCCAAAGCTGCCCGCGTTCGACAGAGACTCTTTGGGCACTCTTATGTCTTCGCAGCGTTGTTATGCGTGTACGCTGAACCGAGATAACCAACAGTAACCACCATTTCAAGAGTCATCCAGACATCCACTTACGATGAGGACACAGACAGTTGCAAGTGTAATAGAACAAGACGACACCGCCGATGTCCGCAGATTAACCGACGGGAAACTAAGGGGCAAAGTTAGTTAGATGTGTTGCTGTGCGGATGACTCGACATTTCGTGTACGGGTGGTCGTCAATGTGTCAGCCGTCTCCGGACTGATTCGGACAGGAGCATGAGAAGATGCCACAACTGATTTTCGTGGAGAAATCGCGTCGTTCGGTTGGCTAGTCAGTTCGGACGGATTGGAAATTGAAGCAATACTGAAAATGGGTTCCTCTTCGAAAGCATTATTCAGTCGATCAATTGAAATCGTTGAATGGCGTCCATTCATGGATAATTTAAACGTTTTCTCGGAACGAGAAAATACCAGAAAAAGACCATCATATGGTGGTTCAAGGGGACGACGGACACGATCACAACGGAGAAAAACGTGGGTGCTCGTTTGCAGTTGTGGGTCGACCTATGAGTCCGACTTCTCGTGTTTCTTTAGGCCGAACGCTCCAAGCCAATTTTCGTAGCCTCTGAAGAACATCGGAGACAAGCAGGGACGGCTTAACTGTGCTTGGGTTAACAAACTCACCCGGTCAGTGTGTGTTAAACAAAGGGGGTTTAAGGTAGCTACAAAACCACTCGTTTTTTAAACTTTCGTTCCTTAATTATAAGCGGCTTACCTTTGTGCAAAGAGCGTTTTAAATTTTTCATTAGGTATACGTAAACACCTATTTGCGTACCACACGTTCACCATAATAAAGTGAATAATGTTATTATTATTACACCCTTACAATAACATCTTTATGGCAATCGCCGATTTTTTTTCAACAATACAAAATTAGTTGAAAATCGTTATGGGCGAAGTCATTACGGGATTGACACATGTTTTTCAAGAATTACATAAATAGTGTCCAATAAATCTGTGTGGTTTTAACCCGGATAGTCATTAAGGTGTGTTTGGTTTTATTCGATATCATGTGCGATCATCATGGCCATTGCGAGCATGCGCATGCGGAAGAGGATATTTCTTCATCTTACAACCTTTTCCAGTTCATTGATACTAATAATTTGATATGCCTTAATGAATCCGTGCCAGATTCTGGGAAAATGGTCTTCAAGCCATTTGACGTATTGTGTTGTTTTGCGGCGTTTAATCGACGTTTAGGACCGAAAAGATCACAGCAAATTCGTGGAAAGTGATGCTGATGAACAACTTTTGTTCAACATCCCATTTACTGGGTGCGTCAAGCTCAATGGGATTATCGTATCCGGAGAAAATGGGGATACCCACCCATCAGCCGTTTCGATTTACAAGAATCGTCCATTTATGACCTTTGATGACACCGAAGTTTGTTCTCGGTTTTAAGTATAAATCAATAGGCCGAAGCCGACCAAAAATTTGAACTGCATACAGACGCATTTGCCGAAATTACATACCCAGTAAAGGCGGCAAAATTTAACAGTGTTCACCACCTGAGTCTATATATCACCAGAAACTTTGGCGCTGAGCAAACTCGCATCTATTACATAGGGCTTCGGGGTGATTTCACTCATGGACGCCGCCAGGAGGTTGTTATAGCAAATTACGAAATTAAACCAAATGTCGCAGACCATAAAAATGATCTTTTCGATCAGGTCAACCATTTTATTGAATAAACGTTTCATTTGAATTCTAAATCTTTTTTGTTATTTACAGTCATGAATTATGGAAACCAATTTTATTCGAGCATGCTACAGCATGTTCGCCAAGCACTAGAAAAGGAAGCACCTATGCATCATTCACAGCATGGCATGGCCGACAAACGACTAACCATGCGAAATAGGCTGCAGCATCTGTTTGCGAAGCAGGAATACTACCGCCGTGCCTGCAATGAAGTAATTGGCCAGCTCACAACTATTTCCCTTGGCCTTCCGGACTGGGTTTTTGAAAATTGTGTCCCCGAATCATATTCTCACGAAGAACCCTATGTGTCTCACCAGAAACATCACGATAATCTGGATAATTCGAACGAAACGTCGGTCGAGGAACTTGGTCCCGACATGCTAAATTTCATGCTTCAGACTATAAGGCACCGCGAGGAGCGCGATAGGAAGAAGGCCTCAGCAGAAGCAACGTCAATGCAACTACCGCCTCTTTCCGATGCACAAAACGAGCCAATGAAATCATTTAACTCGGAAAATGTTGAAATGGAATCACTAATAGCAAATTATTATGAGAACGTCAGTGATTGTCACAATGCACCATTTTGGCCTGTAATTCCTTTCAGAAATCGGAAATGAGTGTCGCGTGCCTTTTTTTACGTACTGAAACCTATTGGAAAATCAGCATCGCCGATATGTCCTATAGTTTGCTTGTTCGAGTGGGCTGCCGTCGCGGTGCATAAGATAATACAAGACCGCTGGAAATAATTCGGGTGTATACGATTTGTATACTTGTATATAAACAACAATTAAACTGATTAGTATGGAAATCAAATAGGAAGTTAATATTATGCGTCGTGGGAAGAATGCTCGCAGATATTTAAAGGATGGGAATATAGGAGTCAATTTTGGCCCGATGGCGTTGAGATACGCATTCAGCAATCCATACAATATTTCTCATTTCTTGTTCCTTCAATTTTATGTAAGAATAAAACATTCCAAAGTGAAATTGCTGCAAAAACGAGTCCAAATTCAATTGAACCTAAATGAAAAAGGTGCAATTTGGAATTAGCAAAACACGACTAAATTACCTCGTATTCGAAGAATTTGTCTTCGAGTGTTTTATCACTAACAGTATCACTGGCTTCGTCGAACAGGGTCTTATACTCCTAGAGTCCAAAATAATAAAACATCTTAACATACCGCGTAGTACTCGGCAACGTGACGAACCTGCTCAAAGTCGTCCGCTTTAGCAAGAGCCGAAAGTCCATACGGATGCAAGCGACCACAGCGCGGGTATAATTTTACTCTATCCTCTTTGGTTAACTCCGTGCCAAAGGAATTGATTGTTATCAAGAATGCCCGCCGATCAGCTTCAAAGGCGAGAATCTGACACATTATTTCAGCCGTCGACCCTCCCATTGATTTGCATAAGGTGTAAAAATCCTCAAGGTAAGCTCGGTAAAGAGTATTACGAATAATCTCGATGTTGAGTTCGTCCAGATCGTGTTTAGAAATACAGTCGCTTAAATAGGGCGCTTAAAGAGCATGGCCATTGGCAAAAGGGCAATTAAATACCTAGCGGTGTGTCCACAAGAACTGCAGTGTATAACTCAGCTGGAGTTGATGCTATATGCAGTGTTTCCATTTGCATAAATGTACCCAGTGGGTGGCATTTAGTAATGAGTTCAGAAATTGGGCGTTCGTGGAGTGTACCAGTAATTAGGAGAACAATGTTGTCGATCATATAGCTATACCTGTCGAACAAGCTAATAATTTTTTTAGACATTAGTTACGTTATGTAATCCAGGAAAAGCGAAAGCGGGCGGAATGCTTGGTTCCTGAGATACCGAAACTCACCAACCAATTTTTCCCTCATTTTCTCTTCAATTAAACCAACTGTAAGAGGGCCAGGTTCATTTGCAAGGAAATTCCCGTAGTCGGTATCTTGTAAATGGAGCTTCAAGTCTATATAAGTAATTGTGCGGGGGGGGGGGTTGTACCCACCTTCAAGAGTTTCACATTGTATGAGAACAAGATAGTCAGATTGCTTGATTATTCCACCTTTTAATCCCCTAATAAGCCCTTCCAAATAGCCATTGTCAACGTTGAAATTAATGGAAGGTATAGCTACTTCGTTCATTTTGGTATTTGGAAGACCATGGGGTTACAAAGCTAATTTAAACAAGAAATCAAATATAATATTTTCCTGTTCGGTTGATGTGTATTAAATGTTTCGAACAAAGTGACACTGTATGTATTACTTTTATTTGTAATATTTAAAGGCGAAAGATGTCATTGATGATATACTTTACGTGGAATCTGAGTTTATGCCATGCATGCGTGTGTTACGTATGCATGCATACGTATAAGGATTCTGAACAGCTCAGCACAGCCCATAACGGAAAAACTCGGGTGGTTGTAAGAATAAGAGTATATTGCAGGGTTAAGAGGGATTTCATTGACTATGGAAGGACAGACAGGAATGGGGTTTGGATTGTTCTGTCGTAGGGAATGAACGGGGATAACGGGCAGCGGCTCTGATTCTATAGCCGGGGTACAGGGCATCGGCTCTCGTTCCATAGCCGGGGCATCGTTCTGCTTCCTTTCCCGAAGCTCAGCCCGCAGATTCGCCATTTTGATCAGTAGCACTCGGATTCGCACCGCCGTTAACGTCAGGTCTTTGTCCAGCTTGACGAGCAAAGAATGATCTTGACTACGTGCAGTCGTCGACGTTCTCGTAGATACAGCAATCCCTGGGTGGATATTCCGGTTCGTCTGCTTGATTAGTTTCACCATTTTCCCTCGATAGAAAAGTATTAACACAAGTATCAATGGTTTCACAAAGCTCACGATAGCGTGATCGATCGTCCCGAAAAGTCCGCGATTCAGCACGGTTCTATTAAAACAGAACTCTTAATCGAGATTAAAACGACCATTACAAAAAAGCGACTAGAATTCGTGTGAAAGTTTATCTAAAACGTTGATTGTAATTTAATAAGATGGTTTTTTCTCTACAGTGGTCTTAAGAGAATGGCCTTCTGTCGAACATGAAGGGCATCATGGGCTGGAAGCGTATCAATCTTACCGTTGGTGAAAAGTGCCGTCTTCCTGTTGCATAATTCACAACAAAAGTCTTTAGAAAGGCAATTGAGCTCTCCCTTTGTCGACGAAAACCCTTCTATTAAATTATAAATAACGCTTTTTTATAACTTGCAATAAAATCCCTATCGGTTTGTAGTAGTTGGGTTTTAGTCTTAAATAATGAGGTTTTGTTTTAATGGAACCCAAATGATATCGAAACTAGGACTTTATCTACCCTCTTTCTCCAAGAAAGACCCCGGAGAGACCAGCCGTTTGCAGCGGACCGAATATGCTACACCTGCAACAAACCGGGCCACGTCCAGCGCTTCTGCCCGGAGAGATCCGAACCCAGACCCCGTAAGTTCCCTCGTTTACCCATACCCGTTTATTACGCGAGTCCCAGACCAGCCGATTTTATCGTAGTTAAAGTGCGTTTAGGTACCGAAGAAGTAGACGGGCTCATTGACTCGGGGTCCAGCCTGTCCCTATGCTCCATCCCCGTCGCGGCCTTAGCCAGCGGACGACACGCGAGCCGCATCAGCCTCCAAGGGTTTACCGGGCCTCCGCAGAAGAGTTCCGAATTCGCCACAATTAACTTCGCGCATGAAGGAGGATGGGACACGTGGGACTTCGTAGTGACGCCGAAACTAAATGCCGACCGAATCTTAGAGCTAGACTACCTCGAGAGGGAAGCCTCCCTCTTAAACTTTAAGACCCGGAGAATCATTTTCAACCAAACGAACGCCGAACCTAGGAACCGAGTAAACTCCGAACCCATCGAGATCACCGGAGCCCCAAAGGAGGTCCAGAACTTCGTAGATAATTATAGGGATACGTTCGTACTCTCTACCGCCGAACTGGGGCGCGCCCTCGAGTTCCGGTGCGATATTCCCACCACCGGTGAACCGTTCCAACATACGTACCGGTCGATAGCCTTTACCCTTCAAGAGGAATTCCAGTGCCAGGTCAAGGAGATGCTGCTCGCGGGGGTCATACAACCTACCGTGAGCCCCTACGCGAGCCAAGTATTGTTCCAGCGAAAAGGCGACGGAACCTGGCGCCTCTGTGTCGATTATCGGAAACTGAACAGCCAAACCGTACGGATAGCGACACTACTTCCCAAGCCTAGGGACATCATGGCAAAGCTGGGGGGTCCGCCGTCTTCACTACGCTGGACCTAGCTAGTGGGTACTGGCAGATTGGGGTCAATCCGAAGGATCGCCACAAGACAGCCTTCGTGACTCCATTGGGACTGTACGAATTTAACGTCATGCCCTGCGGACTCACAAACGCCCCAGAGGATTACGTACATAAACGACGGTTTACGGTGGTCACGGACCACAACCCCCTAGTGTACCTGCACAAATCCAAGGACGTCAACCACCGTATAGCACGGTGGCTGATGGCCCTCCAGCTCCACGATTTCGTGCTGCAACACCAAGCGGGAAAGCTGAACGTAGTCGCCGACGCGCTATTCAGGATGCCGGACGAGGACAAGACGCAAGGGGACGATGCGGTCGAACAGACAACAGAACTCCTTAACGAACCAGACGCTGCACCCAACTTCGCCGGCCTAGCGCACGCCGAGACGGAGGCCACGGAACCGATGGCACTGTCCGAGGAATAAAGCCTTACCCTTTTGCCTTTCGCCATACTTAGCCACTTACAGCGGGAATCCGTCAAGGAGCTTGGCGAACATGCAAACCGGATGAAAATAAAACAAAACAACCTACAGAGAATGGGGAACTCTGTTCTACTGTACATACACAGTCAAGGGCCAACCGCGAGAACAAATCTACGTGCCCCTGACTATGCGAAATTCCATACTAGCCGTAATGCACGACCAGAACGGACACTACGGTTCCACAAGGACGCACGATGCCCTCCGCGAGCGATTCTTCTGGCCCAGATATCTCCTGGACACTAAGAAATACGTCCAGAAATGCAGCAGATGCCAAGCAACCGCTCCGCGAGGAGAAAAGATACCTCTTTGCCCCCTCGAACCACGAGAGCTTAACGAGTTCTTGAAATGGGACATCACGCGACCGATTACGTACCCCGATGGCACCAAATGGTACATAGTCACGATGCTGGACCTCTTCACAAAATGGGTCGAGGCCGAGACCATCACGGACACTTGTGGGGCCGAGCTGGCCCGCATACTACGGGACGAATGGTTCTTCTGGTACGGAGCCCCCAAACAACTGCACAACGATCAAGGAGCCAATTTGAACGCGCCGCAGGTACAAGATCTCTGCCACCGGTTCGGAGTCCTCCACACAAGGACGACCCAATATAACCCCGAAGGAAATGGGGGGGGGGTCGAAAGGTTCCATCGCACCATAAAGGACCGAATTAAGAGGATCTGCGAAGACGGATCGGAGAACTGTCGAGAGAGGCTGGCAGAAGCACTCTGGTCCTATCGAACGACGAAACACAGTACGACGCGCAATAGCCCGTTCGAGGTCCAACTGGGACGGAGACCCTGGCTCGGAATTGATCAAACGATCCAGCGAGTCGAAGAGCAATCGCTCTGGGACGGAGTGTGTAGACAAAGGGAGGTCCCGGAGGCCCGAGCGGACGCAGAACGAAATATTCGAAGCCGAGCGCAAAAACTCCGTAAGAAACCTTAGAAACACCTCAACATCGTTTTTAAACGCTGACCACGAGAGGTGAGCATGATATGGTCACGACCAGTGTGCCCTGGATGCTCGAGCGTGGCTGGGCGTATCGCCGGGAGAGAGGACAAAATCACAGAAAGGTTTGGCCCCAAAATAACCCGGTTCCTATCTAACGGCGTTGACTGAACATGCAGCTTCCTTTCAAGCCTATAAGCTCATCAATTTGTGTGACCTCTAGGTTATCGGGGTTAACGCCAAGTCATCTTTGCCAGCTAGGGTGAAGAAGAAAGATAATTTATTTTCCAAGTTTATACCTGTATTAAATTTACAGAAAACAGGGTGTTATTCGTTAATTGTCATCTGACTATACATTGTCCGTCGGAAATGACTATACTTTAGCACATGTCGCTAGCTAGTATATATGAGACCGTGTATTTCCAACCTTGGATAGCAAATCTAATATGTTCTTGATCGCGGTCTGACAGACACATGTATGCTTTAAGTTGTGGTCCACACTCAGAGTATTTTCTCAACCTGAGAATTAGGACATGGACCGACTGACCAGAACCTCAAGCAAGCCAACACAATGGGAAGGAAGCAAACAAACCGCCACTTCCCTTTTCAGCACACTCAAAAAAGACCAACCATTGAGAAAATTCGTTGTTTATTTCGCAGTTTTAGTTCACTACTTGCACGTGGATGTAGGTTTCAATGAGTAGGCGCCCACGATTGCTATTGCTTACACCAATTGCTTTATTTAAACACCCATTTGCAGATTCCCATCATTATAAAATCGTATGAACCTCAAGTGACCGCATCAAATCGACATGAAAGTACTCGTTGGTTTCTAATGTTGGCTGAGAAAACTATACCTTCCCCCTGGCCGATTGAAATTTGAACAAATACACATGAGAGATGTATTACACCAACAATATCATAGTTGCAAATATCGGTTTTGGGATTTGTGAGTTTTGTGCTAGAATGAATGAGAGTGGTTTTAGAAAGAGTTGTGGGACAGGTAGAAGATTTCGCGAAGAGGCCTAGGCGTTCATTCATCAAATTGTGGATAACGTCGTGAGCCGCGTCAAAATAGGAATCGATGCAGGGCGAGTTAGAGGCTGGGATTTAGTGATGGGTTACAATGAAAATCTCGTCGCGCGCTCGATGAAGGTGGGAGAGAGAACACTTGGTCGTCATACCACGACGAAATACTTAACTCTCAGAATTATTCGCAGATTTTCATAAAATATTCCAACCCATTACACATGCATTGACATCGAGTTTGTCTACTGTCACGCTCTCCCACTTTGGACAACAGAATCCGATGCAAAGTGTTCACGTATTTGAGTAGTTCTGCATAGTCATCGGAAGGTGCTTGTTGTTTCAACTCAAGATGCGAATAAGGGTCAATTTTGCTATCCAACGTTGCAGTTTGAGCGCCATCTCCATCACCTACAACACCGACAACAATATCATATGAAGGAGCATCATCAGCTTCAGCAGAAGCAGGTTTGGCAGTGGGTTCTTGTTGTTGTGACTGCTCGGCGTCCTGCCCCAAATCATCAACAGCCTCGACGACGGTGTCAGAATCGACATCAACTGCTGCCTCCTCCTCCTCCTCCTCCTTCAACTCGGGCGGTGCCTCCGTTTCCTCGATGCTGTCATGTGGAGCAGCTTCAACTCCATCTCCTTCACCCTCAACCACGACCGAAGAATCATCAGAATCAGCGGCTGCAGGTGAATCAGAATCCTCAAGTGTTTCTTGTTGCGGTGGCAAATGTGTCGACTGCTCGGCGTTCTGCCCCAAATCATCAACAGCCTCGACGACGGTGTCAGAATCAACATCAACTGATGCCTCCTCCTCCACCTTCAACTCGGGCGGTGCCTCCGTTTCCTCGATGCTGTCATGTGGAGCAGCTTCAACTCCATCTCCTTCACCCTCAACAGCAGAAGCAGGAGAATTTACAACATCGGAATCAGATGCAGAATGCAAGTGTCTCTGATTTTGTTGTTCTTGGTGCATGATTTTCGACAGGTCCGCGGTTTTCATAAAATATTCCAACCCATTACACATGCATTGACATCGAATTTGTCTACTGTCACGCTCTCCCACTTTGGACAACAGAATCCGATGCAAAGTGTTCACGTATTTGAGTAGTTCTGCATAGTCATCGGAAGGTGCTTGTTGTTTCAACTCAGGATGCGAATTAGGGTCAATTTTGCTATCCAGCGTTGCAGTTTGAGCGCCATCTTCATCACCTTCAACACCGAGAACAAGATCATAGGAAGGAGCATCATCAGCTTCAGCAGAAGCAGGTTTGGCAGTGGGTTCTTGTTGTTGTGACTGCTCGGCGTCCTGCCCCAAATCATCAACAGCCTCGACGACGGTGTCAGAATCGACATCAACTGCTGCCTCCTCCTCCTCCTCCTTCAACTCGGGCGGTGCCTTCGTTTCCTCGATGCTGTCATGTGGAGCAGCTTCAACTCCATCTCCTTCACCGTCAACCACGACCGACGAATCATCAGAATCAGCGGCTGCAGGTGAATCAGAATCCGCTTGTGTTTCTTGTTGCGGTGGCAAATGTGTCGACTGCTCGGCGTTCTGCCCCAAATCATCAACAGCCTCGACGACGGTGTCAGAATCAACATCAACTGATGCCTCCTCCTCCTCCTCCTTCAACTCGGGCGGTGCCTTCGTTTCCTCGATGCTGTCATGTGGAGCAGCTTCAACTCCATCTCCTTCACCGTCAACCACGACCGACGAATCATCAGAATCAGCGGCTGCAGGTGAATCAGAATCCTCGAGTGTTTCTTGTTGCGGTGGCAAATGTGTCGACTGCTCGGCGTTCTGCCCCAAATCATCAACAGCCTCGACGACGGTGTCAGAATCAACATCAACTGATGCCTCCTCCTCCACCTTCAACTCGGGCGGTGCCTCCGTTTCCTCGATGCTGTCATGTGGAGCAGCTTCAACTCCATCTCCTTCACCCTCAACAGCAGAAGCAGGAGAATTTACATCATCGGAATCAGATGCTGAATGCAAGTGTCTCTGATTTTGTTGTTCTTGGTGCATGATTTTCGACAGGTCCGCGGTTTTCATAAAATATTCCAACCCATTACACATGCATTGACATCGAATTTGTCTACTGTCACGCTCTCCCACTTTGGACAACAGAATCCGATGCAAAGTGTTCACGTATTTGAGTAGTTCTGCATAGTCATCGGAAGGTGCTTGTTGTTTCAACTCAGGATGCGAATTAGGGTCAATTTTGCTATCCAGCGTAGCAGCCTCAGCTTCATCACCCTCCGCAGGAGTTTCAGCTCCATCTCCTTCAACACCGACAACACGATCATTAGAAGGAGCATTGTCAGCTTCAGCAGAAGCAGGTTTGGCAGTGGGTTCTTGTTGTTGTGACTGCTCGGCGTCCTGCCCCAAATCATCAACAGCCTCGACGACGGTGTCAGAATCGACATCAACTGCTGCCTCCTCCTCCTCCTCCTTCAACTCGGGCGGTGCCTCCGTTTCCTCGATGCTGTCATGTGGAGCAGCTTCAACTCCATCTCCTTCACCCTCAACCACGACCGAAGAATCATCAGAATCAGCGGCTGCAGGTAAATCAGAATCCTCAAGTGTTTCTTGTTGCGGTGACAAATGTGTCGACTGCTCGGCGTCCTGCCCCAAATCATCAACAGCCTCGACGACGGTGTCAGAATCAACATCAACTGATGCCTCCTCCTCCACCTTCAACTCGGGCGGTGCCTCCGTTTCCTCGATGCTGTCATGTGGAGCAGCTTCAACTCCATCTCCTTCACCCTCAACAGCAGAAGCAGGAGAATTTACATCATCGGAATCAGATGCTGAATGCAAGTGTCTCTGATTTTGTTGTTCTTGGTGCATGATTTTCGACAGGTCCGCGGTTTTCATAAAATATTCCAACCCATTACACATGCATTGACATCGAATTTGTCTACTGTCACGCTCTCCCACTTTGGACAACAGAATCCGATGCAAAGTGTTCACGTATTTGAGTAGTTCTGCATAGTCATCGGAAGGTGCTTGTTGTTTCAACTCAGGATGCGAATTAGGGTCAATTTTGCTATCCAGCGTTGCAGTTTGAGCGCCATCTCCATCACCTTCAACACCGAGAACAATATCATAGGAAGGAGCATCATCAGCTTCAGCAGAAGCAGGTTTGGCAGTGGGTTCTTGTTGTTGTGACTGCTCGGCGTCCTGCCCCAAATCATCAACAGCCTCGACGACGGTGTCAGAATCGACATCAACTGCTGCCTCCTCCTCCTCCTCCTTCAACTCGGGCGGTGCCTCCGTTTCCTCGATGCTGTCATGTGGAGCAGCTTCAACTCCATCTCCTTCACCCTCAACCACGACCGACGAATCATCAGAATCAGCGGCTGCAGGTGAATCAGAATCCGCTTTTGTTTCTTGTTTCGTTGGCAAATGTTTCGACTGCTCGGCGTCCTGCCCCAAATCACCAACAGCCTCGATATGGTCTTCTTTCACGTTTTTCTGTTTTGACTGCGCCTCTCTTTTTTTGATACTGTCAAATGCAGCAACCCCAGCTTCAGTTTCGTTCATCAGAGCAGCTTTTACAGGAGTTTCTGCTTCTTGCGAATCCGAATCAGCAATACTTTTTTTATATTCTTGTTGTAAGATTTTCAACAACTCAACTGCTTTTCTATAATATTCTTGTTTTTTACACATGCATTGGCATAGAGTTTGTTTGCTGGACCCATCTACAACTTTTGACAACCGAATCCGATTCGAATTGGGCACGGGCACTAGTTTGTCTTTATAAATTTCATCAATTTTCTCTTTCTTCAACTTCGGATGCGCATCTGTGTTGATTTTGCTGTCCGTCACAGTCTTCAAAATTTCAGCATTTTCCCCATAATTATCAACACTCTCGACTTCGATGTATACGGATGTCGCCCTTGTTACCTTTGATCGTGCCCCATATTCAGGTGACCCCCGGGTCTTCCTGAACTGGGCCACAATGTCTTGGATGGTATTTATTGCAGCATCACCTGCTTCCGGCCTTTTCGCCTCTTCTTTTTTTCTTATTTCTGTTTCTTCTGTCGCTTTAATTGTCGTTCCTTCTATATGTTGTTCTGTCTTATCTTCTTCTTTTACATTTTTCTTTTCCATTTTAGTTATCTTTGATAAATACAAAAAAAAGATTTTTTTATAATTCCATT